>JAVQJG010265829.1:0-12597 GCA_036024015.1 Craterocephalus amniculus
ATCCTGCAGTCAAGGCAGCAGATATTTGTTTTCAACATGCAAATACGAAAGGAAACTTGTTTGGAAACTGTGGATCCACCAGCAATGGCAACCCTATCAAATGCACTGTAGCGTAAGTGATTTGATTTTTATTCATGGACTTCATGGAATTAAGCCCAGATATGAGTTCATGAAGTGCGTAATTCATTGGAGGACAGTGTGTATAAATAATCATGGTACATCAGAATGGAATTTCACTTATTTATTAGTGTAAGATAAAAAAAGAAAACGAATATTTGAAACTTCACTGCAAGTGACATCAACACTGACTCCTTTTATGAGAATATGTAAAAATGAAGGTTTTCTGCTCTACGGATTAAACTAAGGCTTAATACAACTCCAAAAAATTTTACTTAGTTTAATATTCCCTGGTGAGTATGATTACTGATTAATTTCTTTATTATTCTCTTAAAACACTTCTACTATTTACCGCCCTCTGAGATAAAGTATTTTAAAAACTTGTTAAAAGTCAATAATTGGATGCAACTTTTAGAACTTCTTATTAATAAGCTAACTTAAGCTGCTTTGTTTCAGAAACGCTATGTGTGGAAAAGTGCAGTGCACCAACGTGAACGTGAAAAATCCCCCTCCTGGTGCCCAAGTCAGCATCCAGATAGTTGAAGGGTCCTCTTGTGTTAATGCAGACTTTCACCTGGGCTCAGATGTGCGCGATCCTGCCTACGTCAATCCTGGCAGCCCTTGTGATAAAGGAAAGGCAAGTCTTTTATTAGAAATGGAAACTATTTTAAGGAGTGATTATGCAACTGTGAGGAGGTGCATTGAGAAATGAAAGTGGAATGAGTGACTCATTTGACTGCCTCAATAATTTATGTCATTTCTTTTAGACCTGTTTGGACTTTCAGTGTGTGAATGCTTCTGCTCTTTTACCCAACTTGGATTGTGATGCAAAGACCACCTGCAATGGCCGAGGGGTAAATAATTATTTTTTATCATAGCTGAAATCGCCTTTACTTCCTTAAATGTTGTTTATTCCTAAAGAGTACCATTAAGGACTTCTCTAAATATTTTTCAATGCTTCTGTCAGGTATGTAATGATCAAGGCCACTGCCACTGTGAAAATGGCTGGGCTCCACCTAACTGTGACAAATCAGGAAGAGGTGGTAGCGTCGACAGTGGTCCTGCTGAGATAGGTAAGTTTAAAATGACAGTCAGTTCATGCCATCAAACCCGGCTGCTCATCTGACGCTATATGTTCAATTTCTAATTATGATAGCCTGAAACTTGGACATTTATTTATCTTAGATACATGGTTGTCATATGCAATGTAATGTGGCTTAAGTTCAATGCAGTAGGGCATCATATTACCTCACATTAACTTTATATAAATTATTAATGACAAACCCTCTGTACCTCAGATTACTCCCTCAGGAATGGTCTGTTGATCTTTTTCCTTTTGGTGGTTCCTCTTCTTGTCCTTCTCATCCTGGTGCTTCTCTACATCTTTAAGAGAGATTCCTTGGACATATGCCTAAAACGATGCCATAAGTAAACATTTTTTAACTTCTAGAATATTTTCAGGAAAAAATGTGCTTGCTCTTAAGTTTTTTTTCTTCTCTTTTCAGATCACGTCATGCCGGAAATGGTAATGCAAATGTTTATGCTGACAGCAATGTTCGAAATGGTACTTCAGCCCAGCCTCCAACACAACCTCCACCTGATAGGGTATGTGTGTAGACAACGGCAAAGGGATTTGAGGTCTTCTTTTGCTCTCAGAAGTTGGGTTTTTGTTAAAAATTCAGTAACCAGAGAGGATAAATGGAAATCAGAAAAAGTAGGTGTGTGCATCTAAATTAAGGGATGTATCTAACATATGTCTGATCGTTCTGTGTTGGTTTTTATGTTTCTCTTCTCAATTTAGCCTGATCCACCAGCTACCTCAGCTCCAATTTCTGGGTATGAATTCAATTTATTCCTTCATTTTATTTTACATATTTGTATTTCTCTATCATTTTTTTTGTTCAACATAGATAAATCTTTTCACTGCACAATCAAACCCATGTAGCAGCTTTTTAACAAAATTTAAATGCATCCTCTCAGTTTCAGATATGGAGAATTGGACTATTGGGGTTCTGAACCTACCAACTGTCCTCCAGTTCCACCTGCTCCTGTACAGGGCCCAGGAGTGCCCAGGCCAATTCCTGGGAAAGGGATGTCAGCTTGAGTTTCTTTTTATACAGGCTTTTTCTTATATTGTGAATGTAAGAAGTTTACAACTTAACAGTGTATTTAAAAAAACAAAACACTACAGTAACTAAACACTCCCTGTTACATGTCAGCACCTTACGGCTGTGGAATATTGTGGTGGTGGATATGGCTGGTCAAATTTTTTTTATTTATGGGTATGTGTTTCCACTTTATTTGGTCTTTATAGTCACTTGACAATCATGCACATGAAATGAAAAAGAAAGAAATGTTTGTATTTTATGCTATTTTTTCCTAAAGTATTTTTAAACTTAATTTCAACTTTTGATTGGGATATTCTTATAGAAAATGTAATAAAAGTGTACTTTTATTTGTTTTGTTTCTGTTGTTTGTTTGTTTTTTATATGTACCGAAGTTTGATGGCATTTTTTACTCCACTACACTCCTGTTGTCATCAAGAGAGGATTATGGTATGCAGCTGGGGGTATACATATTGAAAAGAAATGCCTCCGAGTCAAAACTGGAGCTTTCAAATATGATGGTATTAGCACAGCTCTCTTACAGAATACTGGCCATTTGTCGTGTAGCTGTATACTACTCTTTATTTATTTTTTTATTTATTTTATTCAAAATTTCGGAGAATTTTTTAGAGCAAAATACACCAGGTTATTTCTATAATATGATTCTTATTATTAATAAAATTATGAAATATATCACCTACTTCTGTAATGAGTTAATCTTAAAAGGCTACTGAAAATTGCACTTCATTACAGTTATCGTCTCTAAATCTTTTTTTTTCTTTTATTTCTTTTTTTAAATTATTATTTTTATAAGTTAGCAAAGCCAAAAACGTAATATATACATAAATAATATCCGTTTCGACTACCTGGAGGTTATTTTGAAAGGATCATCAGCGGAAATAGGTATTACGCCTACGTATTGACGTAGGATAACACGGAAGTATGCCAATGACCGCAGCAGACGTGAAAGTAAAGTTGGATATCATGTAAAATCCAAGTTTTAAAGTGACTGTCTGGCAGTTCATGGCAGCTCCTGAGGCCGAGAGAGTCGGCAGACCTCCGGTGTGCCTGTGCGTCCTCTGCGGGCTTCCTGCTGCTGGGAAGTCCACTCTGGCCTGTAGGATCCTCAGTTCTGCCTCACGGTGTGGATGGAGAGCAACTGTGGTGTCTTATGACGACCTGATTCCCCAGGATGCTTTTCGGACTAGAGTACTGCAGGATGGTGACAAACTGCAAGACATGGTGAATAGTAAATTTAAAAGATTTTATACGAGGAATTAAGTTGGTTAGATGTGGTTATTAAAAGATCAGAATATATAATGGCACCTTGGAGTAAGATTGTAGTAGAACTTTCCTTTAGTGTTAAACTCCAACATCTAAAATATAGATATTTGTCACAGAAGAATAAATGAATACTGTATTGCGTTGGGACATGGCACAACATTTGTACAAAATGAGTAATTAAGCAAATAATAGTACAAGCTGTAAAGTCTAGGATTTGCTGTTTTCTTTTGCATGCAGTATGGATATACTTATAAAATTTTCATAGTTCTGTTGTGCCAAAACTATTTTCAGCATAAATTTAAATTCTCAAAAATGTCCAGATGTTTGCATAAACTCATTTTCCTGTGTAGCACACAGAATGGAAGTCCCACAGACAAGCTGTGTTGCAGTGCATTGAAGGGTTTTTGGAAAGACCTGAAATGTTAGCAGAGTTTCCCAGCAGCTCTCTGTTAAACAGAGCTGCATGGGAACGATGCACTCAAGCTCTTCTAAAGCCAGAAGATTTGAAGTCTGTGGAGGCTCCACTTCTCTTCCTGCTGGATGACAACTTCTACTATTCGAGCATGAGATATGAAGTATTCCAACTTTCAAGAAAGTGTAAGAACAATTTGCCAACATCATGTGACACTCTTTGTGTTGAAATAATTAATGAAAGTAATTAACTGTTTTTGCAGATTCGCTGGGTTTCTGCCAAGTATATCTAGACTGTGATTTGAAATGCTGCATCAGCAGAAACCAAAGCAGGTGTCAGCCCATTCCCACTGAGGTAATACTGGAGATGGTGAAGCGTTTGGAGTCTCCTAGTCCACAGAAGAACTCATGGGAGACGCAAAGCATCTCTCTCAACACTACAGATGATATTTCCAAGTGTGACGTGTAAGAAGGCTGAGAAACATTATTAACAGTTATTGGTGGAGTTTGAACTCATAAATCAGGACATATTTTTTGTATGTGTCTCTTCTTGTGTGGATTATCCTTAGCCAGAGAGTGATGAATTTGATATCTTCTGCTCTAAATAACCCACCGAGCCCAGTTCAAGACAACATTGAACAAAAGGTATGTCATTGCTGCTTCATTCTGTGACCCACACTCAGAATTTTAACATGCAGCTACTGACAAACTACAGAGTTTAAGTTATTTAGTTTCATAAATGTTGCAGGAAGCTGATCGTTTGAAATGCGCAACCAGTGTGGTCCACCAGGCTGACCAGGCCTGTAGACGCCTGATATCACAAGCCATGAAGACAGCCAGAGGTTGGTTGTTAGCATTAAGTTGAATTATTTCACTTAACGCCTAAGCTAATAATAATGTTCTTGTTTGAATTTTAGAAAATCAACTCCCTTCTGAACACATGACAACTTTGGCAGCTCAGCTGAATGAATCTAAAGCAACATTTCTCCAAAACCTGCGGACACAGTTCCTCCAGGAGGTGCCTTTCATTCAAGGAGAGGACATCAATGTGCAGCATGTGGTGAAAAGAGCAGTGGAGGTTTTTGATGGCAATAGAAAAGAAATCCTACTGGAATTCATAAAGGAGCAGAAATTACTTTAAAAAAAATTAATTGCTTAAAAAGTTCATGTGATTTTCTGTACATATCAAATTGTAAATAAATTGTGCCTTCACTGGAATTTTTTTTCTTTTTAAAAAATGTATAATTTCTTTAATTTATTTAGTTATGAAAAGTCATTCTGGAAATAGCACATTACTATCAAAATGTATTTCTAAGATCTACATGTTTTCTGCTAAGATGAAACATCTCACTTTTCACTTTTCTGCTCATAATGACATAATCACATACAAACAAAATAACCAACCATTCCAAGTTCACACAATTCCAAATCCACTGACATTACTTCACATTACATTCAACAATATGAGGATTACACCAGATCTTTCAAGTGTCTCTACATCAGCAACAAACAATAAGTGGCTACAATGAAAATTGAGAGGTATATCTATATAGTAACACAAAACTACTGAAATAATTTATTTTTAAAAACTGTTTGAAATATTTTTAAATATCTAAGTTAGTAACACTTGAAGAAAAAGTCTAAATATAGCTAAAACATTGAGGTATAAATTAATATCAGAACATCAAAATGTTTCTAGTATCTGATCATGTGCATCAAATGAACAAAAAGTGAAAACTTTGGTTTCTCCTTGGACAAACAAGCAGAAGTGTAATTGTGGTCATTATGGCAGTTTATGGACCATATGAAGCTGGTAAAGATTCAAATGTTGGGTGTTAAATACTATTTTGGTCATTGATATTAAATGACTTCATGCCTGGAAAAAGTAAGCAGAAGTTTCATGGCTCACTCTAAAATCATAAGACACTAAAAATGAATTTTAAAAAAAATTATAGCTGCATGCCAAACACAGTGCCTTAACACAGAGGTGAGTGGTAAAAAGATTTCACCCTACACTGATTCTGAGATGTATTAAGCTATGCTGTGTTGTTATATGAAAGACAGTGTACAGTGTAGGCACTGAGTTTCAAATAAAAGAAACATTGAATGTTGCTCTATACTGTTAGTATATGAAAACACTAGAACAAGTGGGTCCTTCTGACTGTTATGTTATTGAATTTATTGTGTTGGAATCAAAGTTTAATGCTGATGGTTAATAAGTTCCACTCTGTATGATTAAAGGGACTCTCATGGGAGAAACGCTATAGAATATCGATAACTACATTTCCCGAAGTGCAAAACTGTACATTGCAGTTCTTTCCAATAAACTAGAATGTGCTGTATATCTAAAGAAAGCATGAATTCTTCCATCCAGTTTGCACGCTGCATACTTGTAACAAGGAACTGACAAACCAATTACCTACACTGAAAAAGGAAGGAAATTATATGGTTGCTTTATGCAACTCAGCCAGTTACTAAATCCTAGAGACTGCTCATTTAAAAGTCTTAATGGCCTCTCCAGTGACATAAAATTGCAAATGTATTTTTCCGGCAGGTTCAAATAGCTTGTCAATTGGTCTGAATTTTACAAATGACATTTCTTGAGGTGCATAAGTTTATGTATCATTGAAATAACACCTGGCAACCACGACAACTGTTACTTTTGAGAAGGGGGGCAGCCATTGACCAGAATGATACGAATCAGTACCCTTAGGGTTGGCAAGAAATCACTTTCTCTTCAGAATTAGAATGAGCGCTGAAAAGCACAAAAATCTTATGCAAAAAAAGTCTTGAGTAACAAAGGTACAGTGCTAGAAATCACTTTTTATGCTGGCCACGGGCAAAATGGCATGCAAAATCATATTTGTCTAAGCACATGTGTCCACAGATGTTGCACTGAAATGGATGTTCATATCCATGGCAGCCCATGTGAATAGTATATAGTATATTATCAGAAAAGTGAATATCACAATGCTGGCATTTGTAAAAATGCTGCTGGTCCAGTGTGGGGGCAGAGGTGGGGGTACCCGGTTGGCTGTTCGTAACACTCCCGGTAAGATTATTCATGTTGCCCTCCAAGCCAAAGCCGGGAACAGGACTGCAGCTCTCCTGGCCTGAGGTGGGAGATTCTTTAGGGGGCGATGTCTGCACTCCGTTTGAACACACTGCAACCTGTTCACTTGAGACATGCTGTATGAGGATTGGCTTCTCATCTTTTAAAGACTCTTTGTCAAGAGAAGCAGGAGTCTGGGAATCAGGATGAAGACAGACTAACTGTCCAGCAAGTGTAGACAGCTGGTCCAGTGGGTTTTTAAACACCAAACCGTTAGCACTCCTGGTGTGGCTTTCGTTCTCATCCACCTTGGGAGGGTTATCATACTCGCTGTTATTCAAATGATGGATCTTGTGGGACAAGTCATTCAGATAATCAGGTTTTGGCATCAACATGGGCGGAGGGTTGATATTGATGAGGAGCCGCCGGCTGAATCCCAGAGAGCCTGCCCTCTTCTGCAAAGTGCTCAACATTCTTTTGTTAGAGAATGGAGAGCGGACCACCCTGGTGGGCAGAAGCTTGTGGCGGCGGCGGCGGTGGTGCGACAGATTGCTGCGATCACTACATCGGAAGGCACAGAGGTCACACTTATATGGTTTCTCTCCTGTGTGTGAGCGCATGTGGGCTTCCAAGTGGCGCTCATATGCAGAAGCGAAAGGGCACAGCTGGCAGCGGTGAGGCTTTTCTCCTAGGCGAAGAGAGTAGAGTAAAGCACAGTAAAAAAGTTAATATAATGTAATACTCATATTGCAGAACCGAGTTAAAGTGTGGCTGATATAGACAAAAATAAAATAAAAATCTCTTTCAATTTTGTATTTGGATTACCTGCAGTGTTTCAGATATAATTGGAAAACTTACCTGTATGGATACGGATGTGCTCTATCAAACGAGCCATGCCCTTGTTGGCATAGCTACAGTAGCTACATTTATATTTTCCATCGCAAGTCCTCTCCAAGCCATCCATCTGTCCATCTGATCCATCCTCTACTGACAGGCTTACCTCCACAGAAGGGGGGTCCAGACCATTTTGCTCACATCTTGGGACTAAAAATACACACAACATAACATCATCACCTCATCATAAATTGTCTGAGACATTCTTATGTATTGTAATATGTATAGTTTCTCTTCCCACCAGACTGAAACTGCTCCGCTGTCTCCTTTTCTCCACAAACAGAGCCTGAGATCATGTTGACATGCTGTGTTTGCTGGGTCAGGTATTCTTGAAATTCCTTCACAAAGTCCACAGGTTCGGTCTTTATCTCTTCCATGTTTCTTCTTGAACGTCGGGTCTCAAAGCATCCGCTGGTGATGGCGAGCCGTTTCACAACTCAGCCTTGGTATCACACAGCTGGTAACCTACTGTGGCTAGCTTTAGCAAACCGCAGCTGATATAAAAGCCCTTTTATGCTCACAATTATTTGCAGCTAAGCTAATCCTACTTGTCTCAATTTGATCATTTTTTAATAATATCATCCCATCTTACTTTTCAGCATTTAACCAGCATTAATGTTATGTAAAGAGCATAACATTAATCCAGGACTTTACTAAACACAATCGTTACCTTGTGAGCGTCTGACAGCTTCCGTGTCTCTGTTGTCATGCGTTTTACTCAAACGCAACTGTTACCTTTGCTTACTATGGTAAAATAGAAAATATTTTTTTTCCCCAAATTACCTCAGTCAAGAAAGCATACAAATTTACATAGTTTAGTGCATAGTTTTTCCTTCCTGTATAGTATCTAATTTTACTCAAGCATTTTTATAAGAACCTATAAAATGTTCATCGATGACCGTGCATTTATTGAATGTTATCCGTTTGCCAGAGGTTCATGAAGGCAGCATCAGTCCTCCGGTGCTCGCATGCGTAGACATTTCATAACAAACCATGGCTGCCCCTTTGGTTAGGGTTTTCTCAAAGGTGAGCATGCCACGTATGTTCGTTACTGTTGAAATTTGACTAACGTTTAAACTGATTTAAACATATTTTACACTTTAAGTGTCCTTTATCTGCGAATTACTTTACCTTGCTGCCGCTAACCAACGTCACGTTTTTACCTAGCAGATGCTAACATTAGCTAAATCACAAACTAGGCTGTTTAACCGCACAGCAGGCTCACTGCTTTTAAATTACTGATGAACATTTTTCAGCATGACTCTCATTCCCTAAGTAAAACTGTACATTTATTCAGACACGAAGGTAGATAACAATATTGTTATTTTTTTCAGTCCCTCAGACAGTTCTCTCGACCATGGGGGGCATGCCAACTTGGCTTGAGGAGCAGGTCAACCAAATCTGCCCCAGCAGTGGCTTCAGACCAGGCAGGTGGGATGGTCTCCTTTCCTCCCCTTCAGACATATTCAGAGGAAGAAAGCATGATGCGGGACGCAGGTGAGCAACAAAACTGGCTAAATGCTACTACACACAGGTGGAGACTTGAGTATCCTACAACCCTATATACATGTTTTGTTTCTTACAGTGAAGAAATATGCCCAAGAGCGCATCGCCCCGTTTGTGTCAAAGATGGATGAAAATTCTGCAATGGATGAAGGGGTGATCCAGTCCCTCTTTGAACAGGGAGTATGTGTTTTATTTAACTGTAAATTAACTAATGTGTTTTAGCATTTAAATCATTGTAAACATTTTAATTTCCAACACTGTTTTCTATTCCTTTTTTTCCCCTTTTTTTACAGCTCATGGGAATCGAGATTGACCCAGAATATGGGGGCACTGGGTCCTCATTTTTCTCCTCAATTCTGGTCATTGAAGAGCTGGCAAAAGTGGATCCCTCAGTGGCTGTGCTCTGTGACATCCAAAACACACTCATTAACACACTGTTTGTCAAACTTGGTACACCAGATCAGAAAGAGAAGTACCTCAGCCGACTATCCACTGACATGGTGAATTATTATTATTTTTATTATTAGTCCTGTATATAACCCCATTTATAAATAGGTGGAGCCCTGAAAGAAATGTAAAATAAATGTAAACCATTTAAACCCTGCATTAAAATTGAATTTGCACAAAGATAAACTGATTACTAGTTTTAGTACGTTTAAAAATAAATCAGTGGATCCATTAAAATATGGACTTGAATGAAGTAGGAGGAATGTATTTATTTATTTCAATCAGGGAACTACCCAACCAATGCATTGGTAACTTGCAGACTTGTTGCAGGGGCGTTTTGACTGACCTTTTATATATACTGCACAGTTTTTGGAGCAGTACCTTGCCAATTTGATAATGCTCCTTCAAGGGATGAGCTTCCATATTTCAGCAAGCTGAACTCAAACTAAATCTGTAAAGTACATATTACAAAGGCATGGCTTCAGATTAAGAGTATTGGTGTTAATCTATTACAACCAAAACTTTTTTTTAAAAGACTTCCAAAAATCTGAGAGATTTCTGGAAAACACAAGGCTTTAACACCTTTATTTTTCATGTCTTGAAACAAGAAACATGAAATACGAACCATTTCAGAGGTTAAATATTCTTTTTGTGTGATAAAAATCCTCCTGATCAAACTTTTTCAGTCAAATTAGAATGAGATGGTAATCTTCATGTAGAACCCATTGATCTATCAGGCAACAGTCATATAGTAAATGGGGGTTTATATTATTTTCAAGCTATTTAACCTTGTTTTTATTCATGTTTCTCAGTTTCCTACCTTCTTTTGGAAGTTTTACTTCTTGTACATAAAGATGAAGACAGATTTAACATGAATAAAATGTGCTTTAATGCCCTCCTGCATGTGACAGATTGGAAGCTTCTGCCTCTCTGAAGCTGAGTCTGGCAGCGATGCCTTTGCCCTGAAGACACGTGCTGAAAAACAAAAGGACTATTATGTAATCAATGGATCTAAGATGTGGATCAGTAATGCAGAGCATGCAGGTGTTTTCCTGGTGATGGCCAATGTGGATCCTTCTGCTGTGAGTAACACACGCCTTTGCAATTCCATGTTCTGACTTTGGAGTTTGGATTTGGATTTTTATATAACTTTCACCCTGGCGATTCATTTTATGTTTAAATGTGTACCTCTATGATAAGCCAAATTAAAGACATTTTTACCCATGATTGGTAGGGATATAAAGGCATTACCTGCTTTATTGTGGACCGGGACACTGAGGGGCTAGAGATTTGCAAGAAGGAGAACAAGCTGGGTCTGCGTGCATCCTCCACATGCCCACTCAACTTTGACGATGTCAAGGTATAGCAAAAGTATTCACTGGACAAAAAACAGCCAAGGACATAAATGGATTTTTATTTACCTTACATTCTCCATTCTAGGTACCAGAGAAGAACATTTTGGGAGAGATTGGTCATGGATACAAGTACGCCATTGGAATGTTGAATGAGGGCCGGATTGGAATTGCAGCACAGGTATTCAGCGGTACTTTTTTATTTAATTTGATCATTTAAATGTAACAGGGAAATTCTATATGTAATCCTGTTTCTGTGCATCTCAGATGGTTGGACTGGCCCAGGGCTGCTTTGACCACACAATTCCTTACACTAGACAGAGGGTGCAGTTTGGAAAACGAATCTTCGACTTCCAGGTTTCAGTCTTCCTCCAACTCAATTTCTCAGCATAACATGTTGCCGATAATATTTTAGAGGCAATTGTATTTATCAATTAGTTCTTCTGTTACCCATCTTTTTTATTGTAGGGTATGCAGCACCAAATAGCCCATGTAGCTACACAGATTGAAGCTGCACGGCTGCTGACGTACAACGCTGGTCGTCTGAAGGAAGCTGGCCGACCATTCATTAAGGAAGCCTGCATGGCTAAATACTTCTCTGCTGAGGTGATCTTCTTCATTTTTCATCCATCCATTCTTCTTCATTTTGTTTATTGACAAGGAATCTTTTCATCTACTTTTGAAACTTTAAGGAACTTTCTTATTGTTTAAATAGTACTTAAAAACTTTTTTGGGATTTCAAAAATTCAATTTAGGTTACTGTTGATTTCTTCTGTGTCATTGAATCTTGTCTACTGTCTTTATAATTCATCAGTGTTTTTATTGTGTGATTCTGTTATCCCCTGAAAAAAAATAACATCAGTTTAAAATTCTCTATTTTGTTTTTTACCAGGTTGCAACCTTGACTACATCAAAATGTATCGAATGGATGGGAGGAGTAGGCTTTACCAAAGACTACCCCATAGAGAAATACTACAGAGACTGCAAAATCGGTGAGCCTGCTTCAGACTCTGCACTTCTCCAAAAAAAGTTTTTTTTCTGTTGAAGATATAAGAGGCATGTAACTGTGATTGGAGTTGCCCTGTGTTGAGGACAAAGACTACTGCAGGAAGGTCAGGTGTAGCAGATTGTGATTGGAGCATAGTGGGGTGGGGAGACGGCCTGATAGCAACGGCTGTAATCGGACTCCACAGGAATTCCCCTGCCTGACCCGTCAGAGTACCATTGTATAAACAGCCAAGGAAGCTGTCTGGGCAAAATATCACTTCTGCTTTCATTACTACCTTTCTGCCTTGCTGAGATGCTGAGAGAGTAAAACCGTTCCTCTCTCAGCATCATCTTGAGATTTTAATCCATGCCTTTATCTCCAACCATTTAGATTATTGTAATGCACTTTATGTTGGGCTCAGTCAGACCTCCCTTGATCGGC
>JAVQJG010265842.1:0-24559 GCA_036024015.1 Craterocephalus amniculus
GCCTTGTGCTGTAGTAAAACATAGGCTAACTAGCATCAGTGTGGGTTATTACAGACCGGTGAGATCTAATATGGGACTATGGGTCTGAGTGTGAGGTAAAAAAAAAAAACCTGCTTACCCATATTATCCGATATTTACCTCCGGCGAGGAGGTTATGTTTTAGCCGGCGTTTGTTTGTTGGTCTGCCAGTGTACAAGATAACTCAACACGTTATGGACGGATTTCCATGAAACGATAGCTCGTGAATGATGGAAGGAACAATTGATTAGATTTTGGTGAAGATCCGATGGACATTACGGATTCTGGATCACTTTGAAATTATTGAAATATTGGCCGAGCTTTTATATATATATATATATATATACGTGTGTGTGTGTGTGTGTGTGTGTGTGTCAGAGTTTGACTTCTTTTTAAGTTGTTTTGGTTCTCAATAAATAGCATGGAGTCGGAGAGCGCATAGGCTGCCTCCGCCAAGCTCTATGCAATGTTATCGAAATTTTCAAAGTGATCCAAAATCTGTAATCTCTTCCTGATCGTCACCAAAATCTAATTGATCTAAACTTGCATCACTCCCAAGCTAAAATGACATTTTCATCAAAATCCGTCAATAACTTTTTGAGTTATCTTGTAAACTGACAGACAGACAAACAAACAAACGGCTAATTCTTAAAATTTCTTATTCTTTAAATGTATTTTTTTTATCTTTGACTTCTCTTACACGAGATTAGAATAACATTTGAGTGCTTCGTTTTCACTGCGACAGCAAGCAGATCTGACACTGTGGTTTGAACCAAGATGGCCGCCCTATCAGCACGTCGCTCTAGCGGCCAGCAGCGCTGAATGCGGCCTCTATGTATATATCTCTATGGTCTAAATGGTCTAAAGTTGAAGCTAGTTGAAGCTAATCGGCTACAGACCAAAGCTAACATGGTTCCCTAAACCTTTTTCCGCCAGTAATCCAGGTTTTCATGCAATAAATGCATATCATGTAAATATAAAATTAGTAATAGAATGATTAATAATTGGCTGGTTTAGTTTTATGGTTTTTCATGTGCTGTAATGTCCCATAAACTACATCTCTTTTCATAACAACCAGGAGATAAATGACTCATATATAACTAGAAGCACTCAGCCACATCCCTCCACTATAGGGCCTGGTCCTTAAATGGTGAAAAATTCCTGAATCCAAATTACTTCACTATCAGCTGGTCTGCTACACGATTCAATCACAGGATGGAAACTGTTTCATTTTCCCACAATGCTCTGTGGCCTGTGGGAAGTTACAGGTTCAGCTCCACCTAGTGGCCAAGTTACACAGTATACCTTTAAAGATGCATTACGTAACTTTTCAACTTTAAAACTCCAGATTCTGACGTTGCATGATACAGTAACATCTATTATCAGCATCTCTGGAGATGCTGCAGCCCAGAAGCATCCCGAGGTGGAAATACAACACTGTCCAACTCTTTCAACTGGGATACTGTGCGATGACACAGCCAAGTTAGTTTTATGCACCGCATCACATGCTAGCAAGTGGCTGTTTTCAATGTGCGCCCAGGCTGTCACAGAAATAATCACGACTATATATTTATCCCAAATATTATGTCTTACCAGCAATAAGATCACATGAAAACTTATTTAGACATTGATTTTGGACATGTAGGTGTTTTGTCAGGCGTGAACCAAATCCAACAAAAAGCACTTTACTCTCATTTATGAGAATTTGGACAGTTTTCAAGCCTTACATTTAGGGTATGGCTCATTTGATGAATCCATTGACTTTGTTTTCATGCTAAAGACAAGTTGCACTGATCTGATGTCATAAAGCAGACACAATCTCTTTAGAACAGTGAGAACATTGCAGATCTTTAATTAATTATGTTTTTTTATAGTGAAATCAAATGGATGTCAAATTGAGGGTTGATATTTGCTGAAATTTTGCCAGAGAGAAGTGCAGCTTTAAATGAAGAAACTGTTACTGTATTATCTTTTCAGATTTCAGCCATCCAGTTCCAGTAAATACATAGTAGAACTGCCAGTTAGGGCAGTTCTCTTCCTTTGTGGCACCTATGACGTTCGGGGTCCCCCATGGGTCGGTTCTGGGTCCTCTGCTGTTTTCCTTTTATATGCTACCCCTAGAATCTATATTACTGTAAGGAAGCATGATATTCCTTATTACTGCTTCGCTGATTATGTGCAGGTTTACTTTCCATCAAAGGTCCCCTCCAAGGGGTTTCTGCCTTGTTTAGCTTCATGAGGGATATAAAGAAACGACCAGCATGAAAACAAGAGGAGATCAAGCCTCTGTGGTTGTTGCTCCCACATTGTGGACTGCATTACTCCTCTCTGTGCGGTGTGCAAATTGCCTCCTCATTTTCAAATCACATCTTAAAACTTACTTACTTACAGCTGAGCCACTTCAACTGGACTTTTTACCTGGTTTTATTTCATAATTTTATTGTTTTATTGTGCCTTTACTGTTTCTTTGTTTCTGATGCATTATTCTGTTGTAAAACACTTTGGTTGGCCGCAGGCTTTTAAATGTGCTCTACAAATAAAACGGATTTTGACACTGACAAGTAAGTATCAACAGCAGAATAAGCTGTTCCTCAAGTCTTTCGTGGATGAAATCCACTCACACTCCCCTCTGCTGCTCATCCCACAAATGCAGGTTTCTATAGAAACGTGGAAATAGGCTTCCCTGTAGTATAAGATTTATTGCAAGATGCACAGTTACAACAAAGAAAAAACTGCTTTGCTTCAAGGGCTAGATTTCTGCTCATTCTGACTGCATGGTCAGATTATAAAAGCAGCTATATCATTATAAAGACATATAACTCCTCCTCTGAGTCCCCTGCAAACCCGCCTGTCTCATTATCTGTGGCCAGATTACAACAAGTTATCAGACTTATTGGTCTCATTTGATCATGTTGAGTTTCAGCGTCTCTCAGAATTCATGTCCAGCAGATGCCGGTTTGTTTGCTGGAAGTGATTTTCCCAGTGTTTCTGTTTCTACGGGCAGACTAGAAGCTGTTTGCTGATGTCATTTCATCTTCTGCTTTAGGAGCTGTTAAAAGCTTCGGTACAAGCGCCAATGAAAGCTTAATGTGGTTACGATGTTTAAAGAAAAGATATAAAAAGGTTTTTATTATTATTATTACAGCGCTTAGTACTTGTTTCTACTGCTTCCTATGTGCCACAAATATCTGTTCCATGATATAAATTGTGTGAAATGTGTGAATATGAAGCTTGTAACTTTTTATTTAAGAAGGAAAAGAAAGCCACAGTACATCTACAGCTGACTAGTCCCATCTCCACATGACTTCCCAACCTTGGTCCAGTTCAGCACCTGACAGTTTCAGGTGAGAAACACTCGACAGGCTGAGACATGTTGTAGCGTCTCGGAGCTCGTTGTTCGGCGTGTCAGGCCTGCGTATGTGTCAGGTCTGTGTAGCGTCTCCTCGCTGGCTGTCTGTCGCTGCAGAGGTAGCAGATCATGCACCATACACTGTGCTCCGGAGAGATCTGCACTCCGCTGTCGCTCCGGAAAGGCCTGAGCGCACAAGAGCCTGTCAGCAGAGGAGACAGGCTGAGTGTCAGACTGACATGGACACGAACTTAAGCGTTATGTCAGGTCTGCAAGGCAGCTGCCTCTGGAAAATATAAGAGCACAGCAGGAAGGCAGACAGTTTAGTTAATAAAACTACGCTAACACCAGTTTATCCCAATTAGAAGAACATAAGACAAATATGATTTCATCAATATTACTCCATGAAGGATTTACAGAAAGAGAAAATCCTAATAACTTCTTTGTGTTAACTCTTTCCCTAAAGCTTTTTCTTAGAGCTCCAGAATTTTCCAAAACTGGTTAAAAAATTTACATACTAATAAATCAGCACAGTTTTCTTATTTTTTCCGTTTCTTCTTTTGGGCCTGTTGGGCTTAAATTGTAGAAATAAATGCGTATCTGTCTTTATTATCATTATTATTTGATTATATCTTTGATACTTTGATCCATATTGTTCTGTGTCTGCTTTGTGTTTATTTTCTGACACCGTCACAGGTTGAAGCACAGACTACACTCCCCGTTATGTTTTCATCTTTTCATCTTTTATACAAAACAAAACGTTACCCATTATAAAGAATGCAGCTGCACTGAGTGAGAGGATGATGAGGAAGATGGTGCCTAGACCCAGATCTCCCAAGGCACAGGCGTTCGGACAAGCACAGGGGCTTTCCACCCAGATCTGCAGGGGCTCCTGGGTGCTGAGGCTCTGGTCTCGGACGAAGGATACGGACTGATTTGGGTTGCAGTGGTAATGAACGACTGTCACTGGCTGTTTGCTGTGAGCTGTAGCAGGGGAAGAAAACAGGGAGTGGGTCAGGAAATGAAACGATCAGGTAAATGAGGCAAATGTTATGTTCGTGTTTCACTATTTTACCAAAGTATGACACAGACAGCATCTTCAGAGTGTGATTATAACTGAATTCATTCCCTTCATGTCTTCCATAGTTGATGTAACGACTGAAGTATCCACTGAGCCCCTGGTGCCTTTTGGATAAATAAAAAAATTATATTAATTTAATTAGACAGACAACTGAAATTCAAATAAACCTTTTTTTATTTGGTAGATTTTTTTTAAGCTAAGCAGTTTTATCAAGTTTAAATACTTCATGAAAGTATAGCATTTGTAGACTAAATGCAGAAATACATTTAGTCTTTAAGCAAATCTAAGGATATTTCACGAGTCGTAAGAACTACTTTTGTTGTTAAACAAGTGGAAACAGTGTAATGAGCGGATGTGATGTTCAGTTTGTGTCTTGGGGGTCCCCCTAGTGGCCACTGACAGCTTTTGTGTGAACATTATCAGAAACAAAGATTAGGTTGACAAAATGTTGCCAAAATGAATAATTACTTCATTGTGGTCCCAACGTTGGTCTTCCTCAGCAGTTTGAGAGAATGCAGACCGATAATTATGAAGCTATTTCAGAAATTAGTATTAAAATACATCCAAACCAGTCGGCCTGCAACCCTGGCCCTGTGCAGAACTAAGAGATGCCATCATAAATGGCTCTGGAGCTGCTGGAAAACAGTGGGACTTCTGAGGATGGGCTTTGTTGATTTCAGGTCAACATCATCCAAGACATTCCCACCAGGAAGCAGTCTGACCTCTGCCGCACATTTGCTTTCTTACAAGTAGCAGCCAAAGAGTCGACCTCAGCACCACCTGCCCTCCTGCACTGTCAGCACGATGTGATACTCGCTTCACACCTGACTGCGCCTCTCCACCTCTGTCTGCCAGACATCATGTGGTCACAGATTTACTTCCTGGGATCTCTCATTCCTGACAGACTCACTTCAGACCAAAACAGAGCAACATGCATGAGAAGCTGCTGGTGTGGTTTCACTTTCCAACCACACAGGTGGTCCTGATGTGGAGCCGTGTGGTACGCTGGCTGCTCTGCAGCAGACAAAACAGCTACAGTCATCAGCACATCATTAGCTGGGCTCCTCCATTTCTGAAGGAATATGGACTCTTCTGACCGGGTACATTTAGACTTTGAACTGTTCGCATAAATGACACTGAGCTCTTTAGTGCTGCCTCAGAATTTCATTCAGTTAAAGATTAAAATGTAATCAGAAACAATGATTAGTCCCAGTTTCAGTCAGAAATGTTCTAAACAACAGATCAGCCAGAAATCTTTGTCTCACTTTGGACTCTGAGCTCAATTTCAGCATCTGTATTAAACAGTAACCAAAATATTTTACCAGATGAAGAGTGTATATAAAATATAATGGCTCAGGATGATTCACATCCTCACAAAGATCCAGAAAGCTGACATGTCACTCAGGGTCTCACATCTCCACATTGGCCTGCTGAGTTTTTGTTTTTTTACAAGTCTCTGAATGGTTCTGGTCCCAAATCTCCATGTGATCTGCTAACACTGAATGAGCCTCAGAGACTTCCAAAATCATTTGGGTCAAGTTTTCTTTTGATCCCAAGAATTCAAGCTAAACATTTAGCTTTTATGCTCCTGATTTTGGATGAACTACCAGAAAACCTGAAGCCTGATCCAACAGTGGGTCTGGAAACTCTTTAACCTGTTAAAGCTTTTTATTGAGACAGTATAAAAGGGTTTTTCCTTTTCTTTCTGAATACATAGGCCTACAGATGATAAACAATGTATTTCCCATTGATGGTGGCTTGTTTGTCTTTACTAGTTTGTTCTGTTTCTATTTCATATTTTTATTCTTTGAGTCAGATGTAATTCTTATCTTTAATGTTTCTTTTGCACCTTGATATTTTGTCTTGAATAAGCCTGCTTCGCCTAAATCTGAGAGGATGTGTTTACTTGTCTTTTTCATGCAATAACAATATGGCAGCTGGTCTTTATGAGTTTTTTTTCTTTTTTGTACTTTGTTTAATTAAAAAATGCCTCAACTTTCAACTGTACGAATCTTTAGAGACCCGTGATACTCGACGGTTTTCCTTCTTGCCAACACATTTTACACAGAGCCTCCACAGAAACACACCAGTGAGTGGCTTTAACATGGACGGTGTGTGATTACTGTACCTGACAACGAGGCATGCAGCAACACTGGTGCAGTCACTTCCTGTTGGGTCCTCTGGCTGGGAGAAGTGTTGGCAGGGGCTGAAGGAAAAGAGGATCTCTGCGCTAAATGACATGTTTTCTACTAGCACGGGCCTCAAATGCCCCAGAAAACCATCAGCGTCCCCCATAGCCTTCAGGTTTATCACCCCAGTGCCATCCTTCATGATGCATTTGCAGCTGTTGACTTTAAAGCATCCCAGCTTCTCAGCAGAGTCCGGCTGAGCGGAGAGAGACGAGGAAAACAGGCTGGAATACACAGAAAGTGTGAGGAAGAAAGGCTGGAGGTTCATGGCGACAGAGGAAAGGGACAAGTTCAGGGTTGTTACGTAACTAAAGAGGAGCTGACAGCATGGTGACGGGAGAAAAGTAATTGGAGTAGAAGTGGCTTTCATTCCAGGCGTTCCTAAGAACCACTGAGCTCAAATTAGCCAGTGTCTTTTTAAATGAAGAGTTGTTTTTATTTACATGTTACACACCCTGCCATTAGTATTGTCACAAATGAGGAAAATGTTATGATGTGATGTGATGTAATATATATTCAGTCATTTTCAATACGCTAATCCCAGTCCAGGGTTGCAGAGCAGCTGAAGCCTATCCCAGGAATTAGCAGGGAAGAGGAGGGGTGCAGGTCACAGGTCACCAGTCCATCAGACTAAGGTCTGATATATTTATTTCACGTGTATAAATATGTAAATGTAACAGAGAATATATATCGTTATAAGTGATTCAATTCATGAAGTAAATCTTTCATTAGACTCTAAAATGTTCTGAACCTGAGAGAAAATAGATTCCTCTGAAAACATAAAAAACTTACATTTAGAAAAAGTGGGTAACAAATCGGTGATCGTATTCCTGTGGTCAGCATGCAATGACACTCAGCCAGGAAGTGGTGGGATGGATCACTGATCGGGCCCTCTTTCATTCTGCTAACTCAACAGATGTTACACAGTTTATCTTGTGGTTAAGATAATTATTAAGCACTTTGGTCAATTTCTGTGTTTTTTAAATGTGGTATACAAATAAGTTTATTCGATACTTAAATTAAATCAGTTATCTTTGCTCTTATATATTAAAATTAGGAGTAAATTACACTGGTTCTGTAGCTCATATACAGTGCTGTAAAAAGCCTTTAGGAAAAGTTAATGATTGACACATAAAAAAATTAGCACTTTTTAGTAGCAATTTTTTTTACTGTAGGTCTACTTCTTTGAGGTAATTTAAAAGGTCATGATATATGACATCGACAGACTCGTGCTCTCTGATCAGAATGACTCACTTTAAATGATAAAATCCGTTAATAACCACATTTTCAGTGGATGTTTTCATTTTAACATATTCATGTTAGAGAACTGCTCTGAGATGCTGAGAACTAGGAATCAGCCATTGATGTAAATTATATTTAACACTTTTCAGTGACATGCTTTGGATTTTTTTGAAACATTTTCCACCTAATGTCAGATAATCAGTACTACAGTACACATTCTGCACAATCACCCAGGCAAATCTGAAAATCACAGCTATTAAGTTATTCTTGTGGGCAGAGTTTTGTATGCGGCTTTGTGTAATGTAACAGCAACAAACCTGAAGCATAACGTAGTTTCTAAGATTTCAACTGCTTACATGCTGAATCACAAAAATGGCCACAAATTCTTTAATAAGGCATCTTTGTTACATGAAATGTTGGAACACACATCCATGCGTAGTTCACACATGCGCAGTGTGTACTGAATAAAACTGGAGAAATAACTTGCATCACCCATTTATTTCTCTAGTTTCAGTTGTATTAAAACAAATTACTTTTAAAAACTGGAAATTGTTGCTTCCTGACTCAAAGACTGATTTAAGAATGAACATCTACTAAAGTAAGATGCTTATGGAGAAACTGGAAAACGACAAAACAGTCTTTTACACAAATTTTATTGTTACTGGAAAAAGCCTTAAGCTTTGACAGCAAATTTGCGCATGGAGTAGAGGAGGTCTTTCCTCTGCTGTTTCTTGGTGCGCAGACTCTCTTCGTACTTGTTGAGCCGGCGGCGCATGGCTCTGGTCTTCTTGGGTCTCAGATCCAGGGGCTTGTACTTCTTGCCCTGTAAGACATAATTTTGGATTCAGCAGAGCAGAAAGCATGAAGAGGGGGAAAAGAAATAAAATCAACGGGAAATACAATATATCTAGATAAGTGTGATACATGGATGAAATAAACCACACATCTACGTGGTTAAATGTTGCATGTGTTTTGTTACACACAAACATGCTCCTTGGGCCATTGTGACCAGAGGCACAAGGAATTTATTTCATCCAAGGTTTTTCCAACATTTAAGGCTGGAAATACGAGTATGCAAGCAGGTCTGGACGTCAACGCAGAAGGATCCGTTTTGTTTACACTGACTGCAAACTTCAAAAGCGGAGACACAAACATTTTCACTCTACTTAATAGAAAAGGATTTTTTTTAATTGCCAAACAGATAAAAGGTGGAAGACATCCTGCTTTGGCTCCAGTTTGATTGCCATCAGTGTAAACAGTCACAAATAAATGTAAAACATTTAGGTCATCTTAAGTCTCATTCTTTTGGTAAGCAACTGTGAATGCATCACCCAAACATCAGTTGAACAGATATAATCCTTGACCAGACAACCCAGGCGGAGACGTCCTAACCAGGCATGTATGGGTCTGACAAACCAGCCAGCTTCTCTTACCTTGTAGAACTTCCTCAGGTTCTCCTTCTGTGTCTGGTTGATTACAGTCAGGACTCGGGCGATGGATTTGCGAACAACACGGCTGTGAAGAAATTAAATGAAACATCAGGCAACTGAGCAACCCAATTTTAGTTTTAAAAGGCATAAAAAAGTGAATTATGTTCATATTAAAATTATTCCAAAGCCAATAGTAAGGACACATTTGGTGGCAAGTGTGTAGCTGCCACATGCCAATGAGTAAATGCAGCCACTTGTACCACTACTTCAGACATCCAACATCTGTATGCTAACACCCGTAGCCAGTGGCTATGCCGCCACAAACTTTGTCTGGTAGACAATAAGATGTAAAATCCAATATTAACATTTCCATGTTAAACTTACATCTTGGAGAGCTTGGAAGCAGCTCCACCGGTAACTTTGGCCACGCGCAGCTGGGACAGTTCATTTTTCAAGTCGTCAAGCTGTTTGAGCAGCTCCTCCTTCTTCTTGCCCCGCAGATCTCTAGCCTTGATTTTGGCCTAAAAACGACAGAAATTTGTGAGATATCAGCACATCAATGGCACATGCAACATATTCAGGCATCCACAAAAGCACTGCCAGCTCGAATAGCAGCATTTATAGACAGCCGTGGAGCTAACGCCAACTAGCTGGGGCTGACAGATATACTGGGAAATTTATGTCAAGACGTTTACCTGTTCGGCTTTATACAAAAGAAAGCCATTATAAATTAATTTCTGCCCTTATTTACAGTTCCACATCAGCTGTACACGCTTTCTAAGCACCAGTATTAATAGCTAGCAAGCCATGCTTCTTTAGCTAATGTTAGCAACTCAGCTTAGCCGCTTCGTTTGGTACAAGCGCTCCGTAATTGAGCATTTTCTTTCATTCCTGTAGTAACCGACTCTTCAACACGCACATAAATAAGTACCCAAACACCTTATGTGCACATAGGGCGCACATTGGAAACGTTATTTTCGGCTTAAACGGTAATATATACGTAGTTGATGGAAGAGTGTCTGCTTCTCACCATGTTTCCTCTCGCTGCCCTGTTGGAAAGGCCGGACGTACCGCGTGCTCAGAAAAAGTAGCTTCCGGAGGTTTTCTTCGTCGAATGAAATTTCACCCTGAAACAAAATCACAGCGCCCCCTACTGCAGAGGCTTTAGTAAACCAGAAAGCAGCAAGTATTATTCACAAACTTAAAGTAAAGTGGAATATTCCCTCAAAAAAAAATATGTGGAGCCAGACACAGTATCCTTTTGTGATCCTGGGTTTATTTATAATAAAAGTGGAAATGCAAACCTTTGAATTTTCAGTAATCATAAAATCATAAAAAGCTGTGGTGATTGTGCAGTAGTGTCAAAAAATTAACCACAGCCAAATTAACAAGGTTACAAAATTCTTCCCTCGTTTGTCTGATTTCTGCAAGGATGCTTCATTCTGCTACCTTTATTTTTTTTAAATAATACATGACAGGTCTGCGCTTGAACACTTTTTCCAGCATACCAGTATATACAGGACATACACAAAACCTAACTTAAAATGGCAGAAAAATAAAATATTGTGTAGTAACCCACATGTCACAGTGACATCACACTCAGAGCTTTAGGACCATGATAAGGCAGTGGGACAAAGGAAGCTGAGGCAGAGTCTGTCTGCGTCCTAGTCTATGATGATTTATATATGTATATATGTGTGTGTGTGCATTGCAAACTGATCACAAAACTATTTACAAACATTGATTTATAAAGTTCTCAATGCATACAGTATGTACATATTTCTCTATATAAATAGACATGTGGAATGTAATTTCATTTACATTAGCAAAGGCAAGTAAAGGTAGGACATGTCCCCAGTCATTATATACAGAGCATTCGCTTATTCTATCACATACAGTAGTTATTATTGGTCAAACACATTTTTCTATCATTTGCACCATCACTAAAGGACCTAAAACAGTCGAAATGTACATTTTGCATTCTTTGCCCTAAAGTAATCCTTACAGGCAGTACATCTGAGCCACATTGAAATGTGACTGGTGTTTAAGGTTTGTGCCACAATTCACTGATAGACCAATCATGTTTAAGAGCCATTGAGGACAAGATCTGATTGCAGGAAGGTATGGTGGCCTAAAAATACGCTTTTCAAATTCTTAAGACACTGATTTGCAATTTTTGATTATTGAATCACAAAATACATGCCATATCTGTACAAGATACAGAGTGGCTGTAAAAATATGTACGTACAAAAGGGCCAAAATGTTAATGAAGTGCATCCATTAAATCACTTTTAACGGTTTCCAATTTTCTCACAAGTTGCACATTAGAATTCATGTGTCAAAATTTTCAAATCAAAACGTGCATCAACACTGACTGTTTAAAGACTTCAGTCCTTTTTCCAATTTAAAATAGCTGTCTTGAGCTGATGTACTTTACATAAACACAAACTTGGTCCTTTGAAACCAAAGTAAATGATCAATATTTGACAGGTACTGTCAAACTTACTGATACTGAAGCAAAGACACCTTCAGTATCCTGTGCAGATTATCACAATGAAACATTTGCATAAATACAGCCCTCTGTGATTTACAATTAATAGAATATCCAGAAAACAAGCCCTCAGGTCCTTCAGCACTCAGAAGCAGTATCATCTGTCCAGTGAGTACAGCTGGGTTGTGTTAATGCTCATTCCAACAGAAAGAGGGCAGAGATGAGACGGTCCTTAAATAAAAGTAAGGCAGGCTGTTCGCTTCCAAGAACATACTCGCTTTTTTTTTTTCTTTCTTGGAGATGAAAACATTAGGTTTATGTCATAAAAGGGAAGTAAAATGAGCAGCCTGCATCAGCTAATGAAATAATGCTTATTGATATGCCTTTATCCCTTCAAGATATTTTTGGAACCTCTTCTATTTTTCCCCTCATAGCACAAAAAACACCGTTCTTCCCACAGAGATGGAGAAAAGCTGTAGGAGGCTGCTCGAAGTTTAAAGATGCTTGGCGAGCAGAGATAGAAAAAAAGGACATCCTTCTCCAAAGGTTAATCCTTTATTTCCTCCATCCTTTCAGCTCCTGCTGCTGCTCATCAGCTCCAGTGAGTTGACGCGCCTGAGATTGAAGGCCGAATGATACCCTTTGGTGACGGCTTGGAACCAAACCAGGACATCTAGAAGACAAAAAGAAAAACACACCGGTCGTGAGTGAAAATAACGCCTGCACTCAGTAATGATGTGACCTGTTGTATATTACAGTTAAAGTTAAAGGTGTGAATTGGTCCAGCAGGAAAAGACACATCTTTCCTTTAGCACATTAGAGCTTGTGTTTTCCTTTTAATCTTTGCAACCTTTTAACCACTGCCAAGTCTGCTCAGACATGTGAAGGGGCTTCATCATTTTGATCAAAACTTTACTAAACCATATCAAAATGTCACTCAGATCAAGAGCTATTTTGCAAGGAGGACCTGTTGAAGAAGGCAGCGCCCACACCACTAAACAGAAAATACAAAGTACATTCTAACAACATGAAACAACCAGGGATCTATGGATTTCAGACAGCTCAACAGGTTTTAGAGTAAAGTAGCTGAAAGATCAAGGTATACGTAGGGACTGTCTCTGTGTGGAAAGCAGGAAAGAACAAAAAGCCTGAAACAAAATGAGCTGCGACATCTTCAGCTCAGTTTGCAAGGAATTGGTTCCACAACTTTTACTACAGGACTCCTTTCCCATCAGCAGAAACCATGTCACCCCATTATCACCACCATGTTCACTCCAACACCTGCGATGAAACTGTGCCACGACAGTCTTGAGCATCGCCGCTACAACATAAATCATAGATAAAAGAATTTCAGTGGCAGAAAGAATGAAGAATTCCTCTGCTGAGGCTTTTTAAACTGAGAAACTCTGCACATACTCTGTATGAGGTCATTTGTACACTAAACATGTACAAGTTCCAAAGCTTATGTCCCTTTCCTCGCTCCATAGGGTTCAGGTTAAATGAGGTTACCACCTGAAACATTAATTACTGCATTTCTTTCTGTTTGGAAACCTTGATTTTTGGGAAGAGTAACTACCTGCTGGGACAAAAGTGAAAGCCAATGACTCAATCAACACTGGATGACAGCTACAGTGAAACCTTTGCTAATCACAGAACAGGAAGCCCGTTCTTTTCACTAAGTTTTACATTCAAGACTTCAGGCAGTCATCAGGAAGTCACAAAGGATTAAAAAAAAAGTAAATAAATAAATCCATTTGTCATTATCTGAAAAGCTGAAATTTCTTCAAAAAGAGGGAATACGGTTGAGGAATTCGTCTCATCTGAGACGGATTTAAGGAGTGTGATAAGCCAGGATGAGACTGACCCTGAGCAAGGCAAATAAATAGACTAAGCACAAGATCATTGTCATTAGATTTAGTCAGTTCAGCAGACAGACACCTTGTACTCCAGAGTTTGCTTCAGCATGTCTTCTTCTTCACGAGTGAAGTTCAGTAGGACAGATACGGCTCGTATCAGCTGATAAGCCTGTCGGGGCGAGAACACACAGTCAGCGTTGTGCCATTGACACATACCCGACACACACAACCACCGACCGCTCACCTCCGCTTCTCTGGATGACATGAACTTGAGCACAACATGCTTGAGATACTCAAAGTTGATTTCTCGTGAGTCGTTGAGGTCTGAGGTGTTGGTGACGGTGGTGTTGGAGGTCGGGGGGCTCGGAGCGGACGCTGGCGGCGGGTCTGGAGAAACCCTCTCCAGTTTTTCTGCTCGACTCTCCGGCAACTTCTCCTTCCCTTCAGCTTCGGGTTCCGGCTTTAGTTTCTTTGGCACAAAGATAGACAGACATGTTTAACTGCATTTACACTCAGTAGAGCTAAAGTTAGTTCTAGAAAATCACGTCCAAGTTGACATAAATCCTGATTTTTAGTTTTTATTGTGCACACACATCCCTACTCCAACAGTCGTACCAGCTCTTTCTGCAGAGTCCTCTTTAGCTCGGCCAGCCTCTGCTGCAGCTGCTTGATGGTCTGTAAAGTTTTAAAAGTGATGCATTTATTTATTATGCTTGTTTTTAGAAACAGAATGTAGATATAAAAAGAAAGAAAAGGGTCTGACCCTGTTCTTGTCACTGAGCTGCTGCTCCAGGTCTCTGTTGACCTTCTGGATGTGATCCAAGTCGTCCACAGTCACACTGCCATTGTGGTCCTCCTCACACACCTCGGGGCTCTGCAGCTGTTCCGTCAGGGTCTCCACCTCCACTTCCAGATATGAGATCTGGGAAACACACAGAACAGCCCTCATTATAGCCTCTGCTCATGCTCTGGTCAAAGTATGCAGTAGTGCGAGCATTTAATGAAAACAGCAGCGACTTGCTACGACGGCCTTTAGCTGGCCTTTCACAGCCTGTTTACTTCTTTAATACCATTTCCTTTTTTTCTGATTCAAAACTTTGGCCTTGAATGGTTTCAGGCCGTTAGGTTAAAGGTGAGTAGAAAAAGGCATCTACTGAACAGAACAATGTTTGGATTTTTTCTTCTTTCGCTTCGTGAATAAGCCCAGCTGAACAACATTGAAGAGATTCGTGTCTCTGTTCCTCTGTACAGCTCATTCTCTACATTTCATACGATTCAGCAGCGCTACATTGGAAGTGTGTACTGACCCGCGCCTGGCAGCTGTCCAGCTGTTGCGTCTGGCCCAGCAGCTCCTCCTTCAGGCTCATTAGCTGAGAGTCTTTGTCCGCCTCCATCTGCTGCAGCTGAGCTTGCAGCTGCCTGGTCTCCTCCTGCAGCTGCACCAGCGAGTCCTGCCGACTCCGCACCTCTGATACACAAACACACACACACATTTTCCTTGTGGCCATCTGCTAATTCAAAGATGAAAAAGAAACTGAACTCATTATACTGAAAACTGTTAATTGAGCTGTAAATAACATGAAAATCATCAAAGCTGCTGTGTTTTTCTATGTTTTGCTCTGATGGTCCAGATTTATACTTTAGAGGCGATAGCAGTAACACCGGACCACCTGGTCCTCATAAGGCAGTGTCTGTAGATGCAATATAGCAAATAAGTACGTTTCGTATACACCCTTTCAGTTATAAGGTTTGTATGGGTTTGTCTGCCGGTCGTCTTCGCCTCAGTCCTCCTTCGGTTCCAACCCTCCAAACATTCAAACTCATCAAACTCTGCTTGCTGCAACATGGCGTCGCCCGTTTTACATGAATGCTGAAATTATAGTGCCCCACTTAATCGCCTTCAGGTTTGTCCAGAGTTTGTACGCTGACAAAAAACATGGAAGTGTAGCAATGTTGCTCATGACTGACGATGTTACCAATTCCTGCTCTGTGTATCGCAGCCCACCGCCTGCTCACCCCCATCCCCTATCAGCCCCTTGCCTTTTTAACAAAAAAGGAACAAAAACCTCAGATGTGAGAAAAAAATCATGTGTGTTTGTACCATTCTGGAGTTTTTTTACATCCTCCTCTCTCAAAGTTAGCTTCTCACTGACAGAAGACAGCTCCAGCTGTGAATTCTGCAGAGCTGTGGTCACGTCTCCAAGCTGAAAACAAGAGGCAAACACTTGATACATGAAATGCACTTGCACACTCTTCCAGAACAGCATCCAGCTCTTATAATCTGCAAGTGATACCGCTGATGCTCACGCTGATGTGCAAGTGTGTGTTATGAATCAACATGAAAACTTTACACACCTGCGTCTGCAGCTCTTCCTTCTGTCGCCTGGTTTCTTCCAGAGCTTTTGCGATTTCTGTGCTCACCGTCTGCCGGCTGCTCAGCTCCACCTGAGGGGACACACCGACACATAACGTCAGGACGACAAATAACCAGATTTTTAACGAAAGGGAACATGTCAGCAGGTTCCAAACACAGTCAGGATGAAAGGTGTTGTACTATGCCAAGTGTTGTAAGGTAACCTGTGCCATCATCTCTGCAGGTGAACCTGCAGATGAACAGACTTACTAATGAGGCAATAGTAATGTCTGGAAACTATAGCTGGAAGAGTTCACCGTTTCCAGCACAGTTTGGATTCATGCTTATTGATAACATCAAGTGCCCAGTACGCTGCCGTAGACAGAACTGCTGAGTAAATGTATTGACTGAGTGACAGTAGTAGTTTTCATTTACCATATGTTTCCTAACCGGGACATTAATTTAATCAAAACCCACACGTGTGAAGGACCGTGACAATGTTAAAGGTCTATATCATTTAATAATGAGCATTTTCTTTCATGTACAGTGTCGTAGTTTTTACCTTGCACTGCTCCAGTTCTTCTGTCCTCTGCTTTAGCTCGGAGTTTGCCTCGACTACCTGCTTATCCAGATCAGCCTGCCAAGCAGAGAAATGCTTTTTTATACCTTCACTTATCAATGTACAGATTCAGTCTGTTACAGTTTCACAAGAGATGCAACATTCATCATAAATCCAGACAGCTTCTTAGGTCTGTCCATCCTGGACAGTTCCTGGATGTCATTTGTGCCACGGTTGGCAGACGGAGCTCCTGACTGCTGTCGGATGTTACCAAAAAGAAAAGCAAAGATGATTGAGAAGACGAAGCTGCAAACATACCACCCTGTCCAAGAGCTTTTGTTTGTCCGTCTGCAAAGTGGTGACACTTTCCTCCAGTCGTCTAGTCTTCTCCTGACTCTGCTGCTCCAACAAACACAGCTGCTGATCCAGAAAGGCCTTTTCTGCACTCCACTCCCCCTGCTGAGCAACACACACATGCCAACGAGTCATTTAATGCAGATATTTTTACTCAGTGTTATAAGAGAAGCCAAATAAAAGGTTTCATCAGGAGGACTTCAAGGGAACATACCTAATGTTCTGTAGTTAATAAAACACTCACAATCTTTCTTTAAACATGTCATTAAAGCCTGAAGGCTGGGGACATTTATTTTATTTAAGACCAAAAGTAACACATCTAAACAAGTAGCTCTGACTGAGCTGATAAGACAATGCAGCGCTCTCAGGGCTGCAACTGGCCACTTCTTCCTTGGGGACCATGTTATAATGAGCATGAGGGGATGGATTACACCACATCCTGCAGGCTGGGTTGGACCCGTTTGCTTACAGGGCGTGAGGAGCCAGCTGCCTTACAGACAGAAAAACTGGCCCGTTTCTTCTCTTTGCACAAGTTGTTGCTTCCAGTTTCAGAGTCTCTGAGATGTTACGGCTGGTAAACGGCCGTTCTTCATTCTTCTACACCGTCAGGGAAAATTGTGATGTTGTGATCCCATTAGTGCTGTGCTGAGCCAATAGAAGCCCAGGACTACTCTGGTTTACCTGCTGTTTAATGTTTTATACCCTCGGTCATCTCTATGAACTCTGCCCAATACGCCACAAAGAGCAACACTGCAGATGCATTATGCATAATGCCGCCCTGCCCCTGTGGCTCCCTAATGCCTCTCCTAACCTACAACTGCTCCAGAACCAGCCCGATGGAGCCACGTTGGATAAAAGAATAAGGGTAAGGGCAACAAGTAGTGTAGATATTAGTCATTGTTAACCTGACTTTAAATCCCCTTTAAAACTGGAATCCCTGAGAAATCTTACCAGGAGTTACAATCGGCCCCATAAATGTTCAGACACCGACACAGATTTAGGTTGGTTTTTTTTTTACTGTTCTGCTTTACATAATCAAAGATTTGAGGGCTTAAAGAGCAGATGCTACACTTTCTGATCACAGGATCCTTTCCATGGGAAGCGAAACACTCTTCAGGAAGCAGGTGTATCAGCATCTAAGTCTACCATGAAGAAAAGACTTTATAAAAGCAAAGACAGCGTGTTAACCACTGGGTACAAACCATTTATCAGCCAAAAACAACAAAAGACCAGATTAAACTTTGCCCATTGCCAAACAACCCATCCTAAAAAGCCAACCCAGTTCTGGGGCAACTAAGATGCACCAGAAAGATGAAAAGAAAAAAGAATGGGGAAGACTTTGAGCACAGCACACATTCTGTAAAACACGATGCAGGCCATTGGATGGCATGGCTTCCTACAGCTCTGGCTCACCGGTGTTTATTAATGATGTGACAGCAGACACAAGCAGCTGGATGAATTATTAAAGAGATGTACTCCCTGCTCAGATTCAGCTAAATGCTGCAAAGTTAATTGAAGGGCACATCACAGAGCAGATGGTTGACGAACAAAAACTTAGTCTAAAAAGGCACCAGGATTTGTTTTTTTTGTTTTTTTTAAAGGCAAAGAGTGGAGTATTCTGCAGCGGCCGAGCCAATCAGCAGATCTCTGCCTGATGGTGCTGAGCTGCATTTCACTTTCGTTTAATGAATGCATTCCAGTGTGTAGTTGTCCAAAAAAACTTTGAAAAACTGCCTAAATCTTTTAATAAATTAGAAACAATTTTTGGTTTTAACTAAGTGATGTCTTGGTACTTGTTTAAATTAACCACGGGGTTAGATAACATGCAAAGAAGTTCTGTAATTTATATTTAATCTAGACTTCAAAGTCATTTGGAAAGATGGTTTTAGATTACTTTTTTATGATCAAAGAATAACTGATCAAACAAAGACATCATAGGTCCTGCAACCAAACATATCTTCAGTTGTGTAAGTGTTTAGCCAGCCTGCTACATTGGGGAATGTCAGAGATTGTTATTTAAAGATAATTCATTATTTGGTGGAAGATGGTACCAGTTTCTCTATGAGTTGCTGTTTCTCTGTGACCTGCTGCTCCGCCATCTTCAGCCTCTCTCTGCTCTCCTGAACTTGCTGCTCCAGGCTGGCGATCTGAAATAAGAAAATAATCCAGTTTATGAACAATATTAACCTCCATGAGTGGGACATATCACAACATGCAAGATATGAGAAACCTGTTGACTGACTTGTCTGGCTTTCTAACTTCCGTTTTAAATCTTAAGGCCATAAAAACGTAACTGGGTGTAAATATCATGTTTCACTTGCTTACCTGTGCATCTGTTCTCTCTCTGTAGGCCCTGGAGGACTCGTCTTTGTGTCGAAGAAGAGTCTGCAGCTCAGTGATGCTACAGCTCTTCTTGGATACCTGAGGACAGACGAGGACAAATGCCGACATTACGTTTTCTTTTCTTAGCCTGGTCTGTTGGAGGTGAAAGGTCATTTCCTTTGGAAACCTCAGTTCAGAATGACTGGAAATTGCAGTCAATAAACTGAATGGTGAGAAATTGGAGATGGAGCCACATAAGCACAGAAGCAAAAGGTACACTTGTTTTGAGTTGAGTTGAGTATTTTGTTGCACTCATAAGAAACTGTCAACAGCATAGCAATGTTTGGCATCAGCAGAGACTCGATCTTCACGGGGACGTCCACATACGCAGCTCTGCCCATAAATGCATTTTCCTTACAAACATAGCTCCATTTAAAGTGGAAATAAACTGGTTTTATGCTTTTTATCAGTAAACTTATGACATTGTTCCACATCTGCTGCACTTCATAGACAAGAAAACAAAACAAAACAGCAAATGTGTGGAAACAAACTTAAAGGGATACTCCGCCCTCAGAATGATGTGCCTTCATTTGTTTACTCACCCTCATGCTGATTGAGACGTTGGAACACTTTCTTGATATTCATCATGTAGCCGGAGATAGAGTAAATTATGGACGCTTCCCACACAGGACCCGCGGACTGCATTGGACGAGCAGTATGGAGGAATATTGACAAGTTTTTGCGGACTTTTTTCACCGGGCTCTATTTAGCATCGTTGTAGCCGCAGGGAAATAAGATGTAAACCTCCTGATATCTCCGACTACATGATGAATATCAAGAAAGTGTTCCAACGTCTCAATCAGCATGAGGGTGAGTAAACATATGAAGGCACATCATTCTGAGGGCGGAGTATCCCTTTAAGTAGAAATCTGACTGCATCACTGCATGTCTTCATATGGACTCTGGAGATTTACTGTGATAACAGACGTAACCATAAATAAGGTTTATAGATCAGTGGACATCCTGTTGTACCTCAGCTTCCAGTGAGCTAATGGTGTCAGCATGATTTGTCCGAACCGCCAGCAACTCTTCCCTGGTCTCTTCTAGGCTCAGTTCCAGGCTGGACTTCTAAAAAGACAAAAACACCATGAACAAATGGCTCCTCCTTCATTGACTTCTGTGTCCTAACAAATAAGTTTGCCAGTTAAAGTCATGTGGAGTCTTATCTCTATAATCTAAGTGAAATGCACCTCTTGGAAGAGCTCCTGAAGATGTTCGTCCTGACTTAAGTTCCCTTGCAGTCGTCTCTCCAAAGAGGACACTTTTTTCTGAAGCTCCGCCAGCAGGCGGTCCTTGTCCTCCTCGGTCACAGCAGCCTGATGACAGACAGGAAGCACGCTGTTAAACTTAATTAGACATTCTACGTTTGCTGTCCTTCACAATTAACTGCTCAACTGTTCTGACCTTTTGCTGCTGCAGCTTCAGGGAGTCGTGCTCAGTCTGTAAGTCATGGAGGGATTTCTCTAAAGCCGACACCGTGCTCTGTGACTGAAACACAACATGCAATGTTGACCATGACTGGGAGAAGACTAAAGCAGAGTGAACAATGTGAAGCTTGCATGGAAGACCAACCTTCTGGAAGTCTTCAGAAACCTGCTGGATGACGGACTGCAGCTCCTGGCATCGTCCTTCCAGCTCACCGATCTTCTTGTCTGCCTCCTCTCTGAGTAGCAGCAGCTCTTCTCTGCAAAAGCCAATAAGAAGCTGCTTGGTTCAAATCTTCTGTCATATCTTTTTAAGATAGATAAGCTTGGAACTGTAAACGGAATTCAGTGATCTCTCTCTTTGCAGATGTGTCAATGTAAAATTAATGAAGGAATAATGTAAAACATCTTACCGCTCTATTTCCAGCTCAGAGTTGAGTCTGCAGCTCTCGTCATGCTGCTGCTGTAGAGCCTGGAGCTTCCCCCGAGCCTCGGACATCCCTCTTTTTGCTGACTGAAGGTCAATGTCCTTCTGCTGAAGCTCCCGCTCCCGCTGGCTGAGCAGCTCCTCCTTTCTCAGCAACTAGGGACACATGAAGAAAATAAATCCCAATCATAGAATAAACACTGAACAGCTGAGAAATCCAACATTCCTAAAACAAAAAAAACTTAATCATGTTTTTTGGATATCTTTTTGTCCTGGAGTGAGGTATACAGACTGCACTAAGTGATAATGCAGATGTTTAAATGAGTGGCTTTCCTGGCTTGTTTTTTTATTTAATGTAAAAGTCACTGGTAAACTCCACATGTACGCACCATGTGTTTAACTTTAGCCAGCTCTTGCTGCTGAAAGCCCTCCAGTTCATCCAGGTCATCTCTTTTCTGGAAGAGCGCTAAGCTTTGTTCCATTGTGTCTTCAATCCGAGCTGACAGGGCAGCCTTTTCCTAAACAAACAACAACTATGTCATACCATTGTTTGAGTAAACCCCTGAATAAAAAAAACCATAAAAACTTTAAAGGCTCCCTATGGAGTTTTAATAGCGCTCAGAATTGTTTCAGAGCAATATGCTCAATTTGTTTCCAGTGATTCAACTCAAAGTGGCAAAATGTGCAGCTATGCAACAGCAAAGATGAGGAAGGAAACTGCGACAAAATTTAAATCTATTCATTATCTCTTCACAAGTTTACTCAGGTATATTATTGTACTCATTCATTGTGTGCTTGAACAGCAGGCATCACTGAATTACCTTCTGGATTATTAAAGTTAAGCAGGAAGTTTTAGTAGTTTCCTCAGCTTAGCAAATGCATGTAAAGTAGTAGGACTTTCAACAATTCAAAAGTAGCCATAACACTACTACACTGAATTCTTTTTAACTCCACAGGGCACTTTGGAGTGAATTTGCTTCTTTGTGTCATCCTGGCCAGCCAAAATATAGCAGAAGTATGCGGCCATCTTGCATGACAAACCGTGCAGGATAAATACATCATATGAAGATCCACCTGTAACCCAGACCTCATTAGCAAGGTGAGAAGGTGGTTCATATATGAGGGATTACTTTAAGAAGTTTAGAAAGCATGAAACAGTATTCCTAAACGACGATGAGTTTAGGAACTACAAATGACTTATGTTTGGGTTGGGTATGGGGAAGAACCTTATGACCACATCTCGGCGTGTTTTGGCTTTGCCTTTATGCAGAAATATCAGTGAATAACAGAGCAGCGCTGTAAAACAGTGATATTTTGGTCTGGACCATTAACTCTGTTTTCTGGACATTTTTTTTGTAGGGAGACCAGGCAAAATAAAAAGCATAGGAAGAAAACAAGTTCAACAACTTAACTAAATTTTTATCCCTGATAGCAAAGATATTGGCAGCTGTAGATGCACGCACACAGATCAGATCACTTGTTTTCCACTTTTGCTGCCCAGAAAGACAGAATGATCCAACTGAAAGAGGCCACTGACATCAGGGAAACTTCCAGTAAGCAGGACATGCCAAATTAACATTAACCTGAGTGGCACGGCCAAAGGCTTCACCAATTAACACACACACCAGGCCGTCTTTTTCCATGGTTCCATGATTACAGAAGCATGTACACATGGCTATGCAGACACACAAACTCCAATGCATCCTCCTCAGTTGTCTCCCTCTTAATGATACTTTTTAAAATCATGCTGCTTGTTTTTCATGTCTGTAAACATGTGGTTGGTAAATAGAATTTCAACAGTTCAACAGAAAAACATGGACGTACTATGGAAGTTTGGCAGATATTAACGTAACACCCCATCAGAGGCTAATCTGGCATCCACCTTGCACCGTGAGAGCTCTCCAGACAGAAGCTTTGAGCTTTGGACGCTGCTGGGTAGCAACAGCTCTCGGAATATGCACAACTAATGTCACTGTGCGGTGAAACATGTCAGAAAGACCGAGTTTTAAGGTCGTAAAGTTACATAATTTGAACTTCGGCAGATTTTCTTACTTTGTTGTCCCGTAACCACAGCTATTCAGCATCCATCTTGCATCCCGTCTCTTCTCTGAGCTCTCTGCACAGTATGATTTTGGCTCATCTTTTGCTCCGTCGAGCCTTTATTTTCCTCACTTATACCTGTTGTTATTTATTTTAGCATTTTAATTTGTCTAGCTTGTTTTCTATTTTAGCCTTTCTATTTTACCTATGGTTTTTATTGTTCGTAGGCCACTGTAAAGTGTCCTTGGGTTTCCTGAAAGGCGCTACCAAATTAAATGTATTATTATCATTATTATTATTATTATAATTGTATCTGCCACATGCACGTTCATGTGCACAATGAAGACCCAGTGTTGATATCCAGTCGCTGGTACTTGAGATAAAGCAAAATGCTGATATAAAGCGTTGCAGTGTGACGGAAAAACGCTGTCAAGTGCAGTTTCTCAGCCTAAGGACCCTGCAGTGCAACAGCAGCTACAGAAATGGGAATAATAAATGTCACAATGTGACAATAATAGTCAAAAAGTGTAGAAGTCAGAAAAGTCCCATAATTCTCTTATTTCAAGATAATTTTTAGAGGTCTGTAGGTTATACTGGACCCCTGAGTTGCTTGGTAGGACGGTGGGGTCAGGCAGATGTTTAACAAAAGACCCAGACCAGGATTAAAATCTGCCTCCGTTTCCATCAGTGAACTCACTGCTCAACACCGACATAAACATCAAGTTTCCTCTATTTTCTTTTAGGTACTCTGCAATCTCTCATATAAGTAATAGCTTCTCATATATCTTTTTTTGTTTTTCCGACAGGAAAGTTTCTAGGTCTAGCTGCAACACTGCAGGCGAGTTTGATGGCAGCTTCTCACACACTACTCCTCGCTTATAAGTAAGTATATTCTCAACCTGCACATAACATTATTTTTTGGACACCTTTTTGCCAGCATCTTAGGGCCTTTTCACATGGCGTGTTCGGGCCCGTGCCGTGCCCGGGTTCGATTACTCCTGAGTTGTGTTCACATGCCAGTGCTTGAACCAGGCTCTGGCACGCTTGGTAATGTCGGCGCCAGAACACTAGGTGGCAGCGTTGAGGAAACTTGGCCGACAGAGAACAACCGAGGAAGAAGCAAAGCCTTACGTCTTCAGCACAGTATATCAATAACAAAGCGAACTCGTCTTGTTACTTAGTATTTTCTTCTCCACTATGGATGTAAGCCAGGCAGTTTATTTTATGTTTTGGCTGTTCTAAATCACTCCACATTAATCGCTTTGCGCTCGCGATCGCCACGTTTGTTTACAGTGAAGCTAACAGTGTTGCTAATGCTAAACCTGCCGGTAGGGTCGGATGTTGCTTTGATCAGTTCCGCTTGT
>JAVQJG010265848.1:0-11371 GCA_036024015.1 Craterocephalus amniculus
CAAATTATGAAAGTTAAACTCCTTAGCCAAGAAAAAGCGTCACACAAAAGCTAAAAAAAAATAGCCGCTATCGCTAACTAAGCTAGCCGGACGTGAAATCGGGTATAGTCCCTTTAAGAATAGGACCCTGGCATATTACTGTTCAAAAATCAAGATTTCAAAAACGACAGGGTCATGTTTAAATTCAAGCTTAAAAGAAACCGTGCAAATTTGGACTTTTAAATAGAAACTATGTAAGTACTGCTTACATAGCAATTATCCTTACATGCTTACAATACTGCAGTGTTTTCGAGTTATCTGAGACTTTCTGGGAGTTTGTTCCAGACATGTGGAGTATAGAAGCTGAATACAGCTTCTCCATGTCTGGTTCTGACTCTGGGAATTGATAAAAGATTGGATCCAGATGATTTGAATGGTCAGGTAGGTCCATCTAGGGTCAAGAGGTCACTGATGTATTTTAATCCTAAACCATTCAGAGCTTTATAGACCAGCAACAGTCTATCCTCTGATCGGACAGATAGCCAGTGTAAAGACCTGGTACCTTTGGCTGGTAGATGGACTTCAAACAGTAAAATACAAGGACATAACCCATTGTGCATGTATACCATATTATAGGAACAGAGCACCTGCGCCTGCCGCTGCGCGGTTTTTCGAGGAAGACAGAGATCGAAAGCCTCGCCCTATTTCTTCCTGAAGGCGCTATCCCTGTTGCATAGCTACGACAGCCTCCACGAAGAGCCCTTTAGCTTGTGTGGGGTCAAACGGTGAGTCAATAATATCCTGCTTGTCCTGGTCTGACAAGCTGGAGAGGTTAAGCCACAATGACTGCTCCCCTGCCACAGCTAAGCCCATGACGCGGCCACAGCCCTGTACTGCACCTCTCAACACCCGGAGTATGTGGTGCCCTTATCCAGAAGGTGGCCCATCTTCTGGAACAGCTCCGCTTGATAAGCTCACAGAAGAGTGACCACGCTCAGGTTATTAATGGACTGAGCGGCCGACCTGTAAACCTTCTGGTACATGGAGGCTGTGAAGCGCTCCATTTTACCCGGGAGTGTCGGCCCCACAGCCAGTATGGGGCATAGCGCTGCAGTGCTCGCAAGATTCTGGTTCTGCCAGCGACGCCTGAGCGTGCTTCACACCCATGCAAGATATGCAGAAAGGATGGGGGTCTTTCCCCGATATGGTCAACCCACAAGCGGCTGGGCAAGGTTTGGACACGACGTCTTTCCCCATGCCCTCACCCGGGTTCCTCTGAGAGGAACCGGTGGTAGCCATTATGCTAGTAAAGCTAACTACAGCTAATGCTAACAGAACTTTACGACAGGAGGTCCGCCACAACACGATAACCACCTTCGTACACTATTCTTCATGAAAAGTGTAAATCCCAATAACCAGAAAAACCGGCGTTCAGAGACTACCTTGACGGATGTGTCGACGAACAGTTAAATGGATAATCCAGAATTAAGAAAGCTAAGGAGCTTATTTGATCTTCACGGGGAAGAAAGCGAGAATGGCGGGCACGGTTCTGCGGGCACTGATAAAGGGGTGGGTGCCCCCGTGCCAGGCACGTGATTGGTCTGTCTTTGACAGACTAGGTGATAATAAGAGCTTCCGTGATTGGTCACGCCAGAAGGCGCTTCCCATAGTGAGATACCGAGGTTTGAAAGAGAACATGACAAGTTTTCCTGTCACATTAAGATGGTTCAGGATGTATGGCGCTTGAAATATAAATCAGCAGTGGAGTCAAAAGGTACTTTACAACACACAGAACCACATTAGGCTACCATGGAAAAGGCCGTGGTGAAAGGAAAGTAATAATCTGAAGCAAAGTTTTTGACTGTTTCAGCATAACCAAAAGCACTAAAAAGAATGGTTGAAAAAGGAAATATCAACTCTTATAAACTGGCTTGCAATGAGTCCTGACCTGAATCTCCCTGAAAACCTTTGGAGAGAGTTGAGATTACTATTGCATAACAGGAGTTCAAACTTAAAAGAGATTGAGCACATAACAGTGGAATAGTGGTAAAAACAACAGACAAGAAACCTCTGAATGGCAACAAGAAACATTTAGAAACTTTATTTGTTGCCAAAAGTTGTGCAACCCAACAGGGAACAATGCCAATATGTCCACCTATGGTACAATTTATATTTCACTTCTTTATTATGTAAGTTCTCTCCCTTCTTCTCAGTAATTGTGAACCGTGGACTTTTAATGAAAATATTCTGATACAAAAGAGTTCATCTGCATTGATCACTTAGGATATTCTTAATATAATACACGGCAGTGTGTATTTGATATGGGGATGCCAATTATATAGGCCAGAAATGCTCTCGTTCTGTAGCTTGTTCTCCACAGCCTCTCTCTTAATTTTCCTTCAGTTATTGATTTTCAGCATTTCTGCTGGAAACTGACATACACTAGCTGAGGTGGGAGACAAGGGAAATAAATTCACCCAGCGAGTCAAGTGGTTACTGAACATGGTGGCATGACAGCAATCACACCTTGACTGCTGGCAGCACAGGATTGTGAGCCCCTGATACTCTTATCTTTTTATAAACAAGCAGTCTCTTTAGAATGATAGGGGGATGTAACCTAGAACAAGTTTTTGTTCCTTCAATGTCAAAGACGGACACTAGACTTCGTGTCCAATGCTACAATAACAAACATCTATGGTGCAGCATGGCTAAAAATATCCCGTTATGTCACCTGATGTAGATTTGTTTTGCATTATTTAAGGAAATTACAGTTTACATCATTTAAATCAAAACACAATCGGTTGTTGTTAAATTTAAAGTCTGGTTCCTGCATTAAAAATGAAAGCTTCTCTCATGTTTGTCCGCTTCAAAGTGGCGGGTCTCCTGATAATTTTCTGACACTAACAGCGTCTTGGTGATGTGATAAAGAAAGATAGCTGCCTAGTTCAGACTTTTAACATTTGTTATTCATAGTGCACAATTTTGTTGTCCTAGATATGACAGAGTTTTCACAATTTTAACTTGCAGCTGAGTCAGAAGTAGTATCGTGCACAAACCCCTATCCTAATCACATCAAAAAGCAGAGTGCATAAGTAAAAAAGCAATCTTATGCCAACTTTGATCCATCCATCTTTCAGAGATAGTCACTTCATCCTGTAGAGGTTTGCAGGGAGCCAGGCAGTATCTCAGCTGGCACTGGCAACATAATCTTATGAATGGATGTGTAAGGGCTGCGATGGGCCACAGCACAAAGCATTGCAGTTTGAGAACAATGGCTTAAAAATGGTCCAGGTCACTGGGGGGTAACCTGTGGCCTGTAGACTGTTCAGGTTACACATTTCTCACTATACACAAGTATGTCAAGAATAATTTAATTCCACTAAGCCATCTTCTATTGTGTAGGCAGTCTAATGCGGCATGCTATTCTTTATTTTTTTCCCTGTCCTGTCCAAACTTGTAGCAGCAGAATGATTATCTGGTTGCTATTTTGTGCCAAGGAAATTTACTTTGTCAAAAAACATGGCACATGCTGTACATGCTCATCGAAGAAATTCTGTAATTCCCTTCTGTATGTTTTCAAGAATAAATGATACACTAATTATCTGATTTTAAATAGTTTTATTCATGTTAATTCTTCCTTTTTTCATTTACATTTGTCACCTTTTACATTTAAACATTTGAATGTGTCCAACCTCTAATGACTAAAAGTCTGCACTGGCAAAACAGAAACATTTGAGGGATATCCAATGACTAATCAAAATGATTAAAGAACTGATGACTAAAAGAGTCACTCATGACTTATCTTTTAACAGTGTTTACGAGAGGCTAAAGGGGAGGGGGGAAGGAGGTGGGGGGTGGGTGGTGTGTGGGGGTAGCGGGAGGGGGTACAACAAATGTTGGTGGGTGAATTTTGGGTTGGGGTGGGTTGGACGGGTGGGAATGTTTTTAAATGTAAGACGCTTTGAGCCACAGCTTTGTTTGAAAAGTGCTTTATAAATACAGTTTTGATATGATTTGATGATAAAGTGCGGTTTCTAAGCATGCTGAGTGGTCAGAAACATACAGAATAAATGTCACTGAAAGGCTGAAAACGTCCATTGTGCAAACATTATTAAGAGCCCACCTTGGTTCTGCTTAGACTGGGGACTTGAAACAAGATCCAATTTGATTTCGTTGCCATCATATGGCATGACTTAAAAAATAAAAATAAAAAAAATCCCGCCCTATCCACTTACTTAGATTTGGGTTTGTTGCCTCAGGTCAATACTGTACTACTGTATAAGGGTTCTAAAATTACAAGGTTGTCTACAGAAACACACTGCATGTGAGTTTCTGTATACTTTGGCTTGACCCTTAATCTGTTTAAATGTCACAAACTTCATGTAAGTATCCACACTTCTTCACTGTCTCCGCTGCTGCTACCCCACACTCGGAAAGTTAAGTATAGGGGAACAAAAGGCCGTCCCCGGGGTGGTACCCTCAAAAGGTACTTCTGTTGTACTTTATAGAGGCCGGTATTGCTACACTAGAATGCAAGCAACACAGAGTGAAGGAAGCAGAGAGTGTAGTGCTCAAACTGATGGAGCCGTTCACAGGGAAAGGCAGGAACTTTGACAACTCCTCTACTTCTCTCTCCTTTGCCAACAAACTCCGGGCAGAAAACACCAGCCTTGTAGGGACCATGAATATAAACATGCTCTCCCTGCTTCTCTCTGTGCACCTGAAAGCTGGAATGCAAACTGATGCAGAGTGATTGTGCAACTCTCACCATTTACCAGCGAAAGGAGAGGAAGAATGTATGCTGTATGATAGAGATCAAGGTCAATACGGAGAGGACGCCAGAGACAGTCCACTACTATCACACCGGAGTAAACGTGGACCAGATGCAGAGGCAGTGCTCCATCCGAGCCAGAACCAGGAGATGGCCACTTGCAGTTTTTTATAAAATACTGGACATGGCATGCCTGAACGCTGGGGTCCTGTACCTGGGTTGCACAGGCGTAAACATTCCCAGGCGAGACTTCATCCTGCCGCACTGCAAGCTGTTGCGTATGTTTCAGGACTTGCAAAAACAACGGCAACTTGCACAGAGGAAAAGATGAGGAGCATCTGCAATGTGAAGTGGAATTGAAAATAAATCGGGGGGGGGGGTCCATCCCCTAGGTCATCACTTTTAACTTGGCGGATCCGCCCCCACTCTGCGATCCGGCACCTCCCACTTTACAAATTAAGCACTGATTGTAGGTAAATGACTTTGGTTTTATTCACTGTCTGTGCAAGGTGCCCTGGAATGACTTATGCTGGCAACTGATAAAAAATAAATTGAATTGAACCAATTCACAATATTTTCCTTACTAATACTACTAACCCTAATATTTTCTTTACTTTCACCCCTCCCTCACACTGTATTTTGCTTCAGCTTCCCCTCACTTCAGCCCTGTAAATGAATCAATGTAGTTCAGAAACAGTGTCTTCTGTGGGAATATAACTCCCGTTGGGATGGGTTTTGGTCTTTGTAACTCAGACCTTTTCCATAAAAAAAGGTTATATAACATTAAGAAAGAAAGAGGAAAAAATCTATAGAATGATATAACCCTTTTAAAACGAAAACTTCTTTTTATTTTCACCCTTTAAAACCTGTGTTCATCCTATACTTTTAAAAATACAGTAGAACTTGGAAAGAGGATTTGTTGAGCTCAAATTCTACCCAGACTTGAATCTGGAATTTGTCTTAACCCATATTTCAGCAGCACATGGAGACATGAGTCAAACACTGTATTAACCATACTCCAACCATATCTGATTTTTGGGTCAAAAGTTATATTTTGGGGTAAATTACAGCTTTAGGATCAAGATGACTGTATTATGATAGAGAATGAATTTAAAATCACTCGCTAGATAAAGTGTTGGTCCCTTTATCTACCAACACTCTAACAATAATCTTTAGCTTAAACTGATAAATGCTCTTTCCCTCTCCTTGGGCCGATTTCTTTGCTTCACTGAATTCAGAAATCCTGTTGATCAGTGGTTCCCAAACTGGGGATTGAGAACACTGGGAGTAGCCAAATCATTTCAGGAGGTTGCCAGATCCTTTCAGAAAAATATATAACCATCATTTATCAAATATAATTCAGATTTTTATCATGGCTATCAAAACTAAATCATTAATGCAGATAAATATCTAAGTTTAGCACCCAACACGAGGCATAAGTCCACATGAATCCTTATGTATGAAGTATCCTATCCTTGGTATCAATAATATCAATATGTGGATTGATCTGCTATGCAGACATGGCAGATTAGTCATTACAACTTAAAGTCACAAGCCTGGCTGATGCAAATTCAAAGCGAGTATTGGTCTAGCCAAGACCATCAGGCAAACCGTTTCTCAGAAGGGATGGTTGACCCGCCTCCTTCAAATGTCGCTCTTGGTGATTGTTCGAAGCTTAAATCAATCAAAGGTTAAACCAATCACAGCACTCTTTTCTCTGACTTGTGTGTAGCCAGCGGGGCTAACAGACTCTTACCGTACTGAATCTGTACTTGAATCAAAATATTTCAAAGTCAAAAGACTTGATTTGGGCAGAAGTTGACTTATAAACATGTTTGGCTGCTACTACTAGTTCATGTATTTTTTGGTCATGTAGCTCAGTATTTCCTGACAGAGTATCAATTTTTATTTTTTTTAAATTGAAAAACAATGTACGGAAGCCACAAGCTTTAAAAAATGTGTGGTATGTTGAGAGTTGAGAGGTTAAACCTGATGGCATGTCTGGAAGACATGACCGGCTTGTTAGGTGACATCCATCCACAGATGAACATGAGCTATTGTTAGTATGTGACTGGCTCAGACCAGATCTAACATTCAAAGGATTCCTGGCCCTTTTACTGAGCTACTGTCAGTTGGTCATGCAGTGCCAGACGCTGCAGATGTCTCGCCCACAGCAGGAAAACCACTAATAAGGTTGGAAAACATGCTGCTTTGTATCCCAGTTGCTCTGTCTACTGAGATGGGTTAATTTCTGTTGTAACAGTTCACATGAGAACACTGACAGCAAACATTGTCCAAAGAGATTAAAGTGACAAAATTTCTAATAATTATAATACAACAAATGTTTTGTAGAAAAAGAATATTTGAAGTTGATAAAAGAAATGGTTTCCCTGTAGTGAGTCACATCTTTGGTGTGTTACAGAAAATATAATACAATAAGTTCTGAGTCAAACGTGGTCCCTCTCCTATGGTATTTGCTATCATCTTAGTTTCGCCCCCTACCTCTAATATTTCATAGACAATCTTAGCAACATGGATTAAAGAGACTCTGCAAAAAAAACGTAACTTTACTAAGGGCGCATTCACACTGCATCTGTTTGGTCCTCTTTAAAAGGACTGTGGTCCACTTCCATGGATATTTTATGCAGTGTGAACACCACACACACCCTGGCCCTCCTGAAAGCCGGGAGTCTCGGCTCACATGCAAACCGTCTATCCAGTAAACAGCATTGAAAATAGTGTTCCAACTTAAATAAATCATCAGAAAGAAGGAAGTGATGCAGACCTCTTGTTTGGATAGGAGGAAAATAAAGCCAGCAGCATGTGCTCAGGTAACATGTTCTAAACACCACAGACACCCCCAGACCACACCAGGTACCTGCACACATATGTTTACCTGCACCCACCTGAAGTGCAAAAATTTTGACCCTATAGAAATTCGGACCCAAAACAACATTATAACCTGTAACCTGTAATCCTCTTCCCTTCATTTTTTAACTTTTCTTAATGGGTTCATACACCCCGTTTAATGTGATCGAGTGCTTTAGTCATGAACTCTTGTCATATCTACAAAATAATAGCATAAAAGGGACAAAAAAATATCCTTTGATCTGCCGGCACTAAATAAATATCTGCCCGCTCCCATTATATTTGATATACAAAAATTCCAGCCATCCTTCCTGCTTTTTCATGGGTGATCCGGATAGTTTGGTGATGCTATCGTCTAGCCTGCTTCTACACTAGAGAGGTTTTCCAGGTGGTTTTAGCCACTTCCGTAAACAGCAGTTTGAACCCAAACCAAAGGAAGGTGTGAAAAGTTGAATCCCCTTTCAATCAGATTGAGTCGCCCAACTGGTGTGAATGCCCCCTCAGGCTTACAACAGATTATATTTACCCTTACAAAGATATTCTCACTTCTTTCCACCCATCTTATCTAGTATCATTCATACAAGGCGAAACCCCCCAAAGTCTCTCTTCTCCATCATCGATCCGCCTCTGGAACACCATGATAACAAATCTTCATCCTTCAGCTGAGAAACTGGGAAATGCAAGTCACTTCTTTCATTTTTCTGTCCAAAACCAGCACCATCTAACCACCTAAATATCGTACCAGCAACCACGCCTTCCCCAGACCCGCCACCCTTCATCCAGTAGCCCTTTTCCCATTTCACTCCAGTTTCTACAACCAATGTCTCAGATGATCTGACTGGAATAAAAGAACCATCATGGTCTCAGTCAGCTGCTCCTCAAAGACTGCTTCTCTGTCCCACCCACTCCCCCACACACCCTTCTTCCCTATTAACATTGACCCCTCACTCACCTCCAGGTCAGTTCCACCAGAATTCATCAAATCAGCTGCTGTCGCTCCCCTCCACCGTCTCAACCCAGATGACTTCATCCATTTTCATCTCTCATCTCCCTTTCTTGTCCACAAATTGAGAAACGTGTGTTCACCTCCCAACGCCAAACCCATCTCTTTTCTATTGATCTTTTAAACACTTTCAGTCTGGATTCCATGCAACACTTAATAGAAACCACCCTCCTTAAAGTAATAAGTTACATTTTTTCTCTCTGCTGACTTTTGCCATGCACAATTCTGCCAATCAACTCCTCAATCACAGCTCCTGTAACCACATCACTCCCATGCTCCACAAACTGCTTCTTGTTCCTCTTCCTCACAGCCCTCAACAGCCTGACCCTGTCCTAATTTACTGACTTCCTTCATCTCCATCCACCGAAACTAACCTTTCCATTCTCTCGATATAAAGATCCCGAGGAGACGAAGCCTTGGCAGTGTTCTGCCCCTACCCTCTGGGACTTGCTCCCCAAAGATATCTGTGATTACTTTGACCTGCTGTGACTTAAAAAAAAATCAAAATGTATCTTTTCTGAGCTGTTTATAATGATCTTAAATCATTATCATTCTCAAAGATTTCATGTAATGTATCCCACTTTGTGCGTTTGTTTTTCTGCTTGTAAATAAAAAGCTGTATAAATACAATGGTAAATGAACCGCACTTGTATAGCTTGTATGTACTTTTTCTAGTCATATGACCACTCAGTCACACACACATTAACAAAGCATTTCTAAGCATTTAAATACCCAATAGGCAAAATGGGAGGCAAGGTAGGGTTGAGTGTCTTGCCCAAGGACACTTCGACATGTAGTATAGGGGAATCAAACCACAAATGCATTATTATTAGAATCACCAAAAGTCTTGAGGCAGCCGTAATTTTTTTCTATGTTGCCTGGAAATGGGAAATTGGTGTAGGACTTTATTGAAACATGATTGGAAACAACAAAAACATGATGAGCTGCAAAGTAAAGGACCACTATCATGCCACAAAACCTAAACCCTTTTAGTTGAGCATCATTGTAAGCTCTTATAGTCTTCAGGAATAGCTTTCCAAGCTTCTTAAAACAACTCTTAATCTCTTCTGATGGCTGTCTTTTGATCTTTTCTCTTTCATCATGATCCCACACTGCTTCAAGGTTGATAACCAGGTTCTGGAGAGGTTCCATCTCACTATAAAACCTGTTACCACTGGTCATCCTACATATCTCTGCCACTTCTTCGTTTTCATCAATGAGTCCTTGAAAGTCACTTTTCCACGGAGACCATTTCAGTGGTTTCATAATAAATCAATCAACTCAAAGACAAGATGTATCTTAAAATTTCGTACTTTCTATAAAATCCTGTTCAGATGTTTATCATCTGTTGCAGCCTTTTTTTTAATATAGCCCTGCTACTTTCTTCTAATTGCAAAGTTTCCAGCTGGAATATGCCAAGTTTCCAGCTCTCTGTAAATTATTGGTGCAAAAACTGTATTTTATGTTTGTGAAATTGTGACACTTTTCTTAGATACATATAAATAAATGGGAACAAATATGTCTTTGCAACAAGGTGCTAACCACAAAGTGCACAAAAGTGCTCCATTACATTGGTAATTTCCTCTAAATTTCTTGTTAATAGCAAGATTTCAAGTAAGCTGCTAGGAAACAAATGGCAAGTGAAAATGAACAAAAGTTATAAACATCTTTAGAAACTCGGAAGAACTATTTAAGACCTCTTCAAAAGATCATAAGTGTACCTTTTTTTAACTGCAGCAGAAAAATATTTGATTTAATGGAGACATTTTAAAAATTATGCTATTTTTCAACTTCAAGTGTTTGAATGACATATAATTGTAACATCAATGACTAAAACACCCAAAGAAATAAAACAATGTTAAGCAGGTCAAATATAGAAAGATAATGACTTATATATCATGAGTTGTTTGAAAATGGCAGAAACTGAGTTACAAGGCAAAGGGGTCTTAATTAGCAGTCTCTAATTATCTATTATAATATGCTCTTTTATAATAAAACAACACGTGTCTCAGCAGTAATATTCTAAAAGTGTGAAAGCATGTCCAACAGTATCTCTGCTCTGACAGGCACGCTTGAATTGAGCCCTCCCATCTGCAATAATTATACAACACGAGGTGGGATCAGGCAGTCTACCCACTCACGCTATAATGATGGCCACATATAACCCATAGCCTCCACAGCACCTGCATTCCACACTTAGACGGGGACCACATAGGTGGGAGACGGCTGCTGCAGCGCGGTAGTTACTTTATGCTGATGGAGATGGAAGAATCAGATCCACAAGACAACATGAGCCATCCTCACGCCTGACCACATCCGCGCGCAGCTGTTTAATCCATTATCAAATCAAAAACCTACACTCATGCTTTTTTAAATTTTACTTTTCTATTTAATAACCGCAACCGCGAGCGGTGGATCCCGAAGGACGTCGCAAACCTGCTCGCCACTGGGCTGCCGGTCATCCCTCGTTTTGCGCCCCGTTGCCGCTCCGCTGGATGTTTGCGATCCCCCCAAGCCCCCCACCCCTCGCAGCAACACTGTGGCTCGATCTTCAAACTCACAACTTGTTTGGCTCCCAACTGTTTCTGCTGAGGAGGGACTTGCATCGCCACCATGCCTCTGACTGGGTGAAGGAACCCGGTGCAACTTGGGGCTCATTTTGCGTCTGGAAAGTTGCACTGCGTCATGGACCATAAGCGCAAACTTTGCAAGCTCGCCCGGTGGGGGGGTCGGGGGGGGGGGGGGGGGGG
>JAVQJG010265857.1:0-15687 GCA_036024015.1 Craterocephalus amniculus
GAGCTGGCTTGGAGGAAAGTAAGTGAGGAGACTCTGAAATAGCCCTGGAAGCGGCCGTCATCCAGACGTAGCCTAGCTAAACTCCTGGATGGTGAAATGAATCCAGCTCCGAGCGTCTCTAGGATCTGATGGACCAAAACACGCCGACGCCTCCAGTTTCCCGGCTTCCAAAGCAGGTAAAATGCTGTAACTCTCTCATAATAACCACGCTCATCCAAGTTCTTTGTTGACTGAAGTGACAAGCAAGCATTACTACTCCAGAAAGCTATTTTTGACAGGCGAATGAAGCGAATAAATATGCTCCCTTCGCGCAAATGAAGCATTTTATTTGCGCGAATAATTCTCCCAAATTAAGCGAGTAAACATCTAGTGTTCGCGCGTTGAAATACAGGCGCGAACGCGAATGGAAGTGCTTGGTGTGAACGCAGGGTTAGCCTGTGTTCAGTCTTCAGTGCTCCCAATAAGCCAGGCCAAACCACTCAATCAATCAATTTGTTAATCCAACAAAAACACATGTTATTATGTCCATATGTCACAAAATATCCTTTTTGAATAACTTAATCCTTTTTAAGATTTTAAATTCCAAACAACCAGCTACTGAAACAAAACAGCCACAAAACTTCCAACTAGAAGTCACATCGTTAACTGAACTTTACAGACACAGTACTTGAGACGGTTATAAAAAGCAACAAACACTAATGGACAGGGTGTCGAGATGCCATCCTGTATGGAACTCGACACCCTCATCACCATGATGCATGTTTGCATTCAGGTTATCGCCCATGGCAATTAAAATGGTAGTATTTTTTTATTTAGACAGGGCTACCCAGCCCCGGGCTTTCCTGATACTCTTTTCTCTGCAGGCTGTGACCAGCTTTTAGCTCCCCCTAAAAGCTCCCCCAGGAGGCAGATAGGAAATTAAGTAATTTAAAGGCCCATTGGCCGTAAGACCCAACAGCAGGCAGAGAGACGCTGGGGGCCATTTAGCCAAAAATGGGCATGGTTTTAACAGCGAACCACAGGTTTATTACGGTCCCTAGAGAGCAAAGTCAAGAGGGAGATAAAAAAAGATGAGGACAGGAGATAAAAAGAGATGAATAGGATGCTTTTAAATAGGCAGATGTAATGCTGACAAGACAAAGTTACTCTCAAACTGAACTTGAAACCCTGTTAGTGAATAAAGCACAAAGGTTTAATGGTAGTAATGACAGAAAAACAACAACTGTTTTTACATTGTTTTTACAAACTCCCAGAGAGCTGTAGGTCTGCTGAAACTACCAGCAGATTTAAATCAGAGTTAAAAACTTCTATATTTGCTGCCTTTTATCAAAACAAGTGATATGTCCTATTTTTCTGAGGTTTTCTTTTCTTTTGTTGTTGTTTTTTTTAATCAGATTTTTGTTTAAATACTTCTTCATACTTTTTTTGCAAAGCTACTTTCTGACAGGAGGCCTATCAGATCCTAATGTTTTCCTAAATGCAGCTCTGTGGTTTTTGCATGAATTTGCACGTATGGAAGGTAAGTCCAAAGTTCGCAAAAATTGAGAGAAGATTCTAAGAACATTCAAAACAAGAAAAGTAATGAAAAAAAAAATAATATAGAGGATAATTTGAACAACCTTAGTATGACTTTTGAAAGCCTTCTCAAAATGGATATAAAGTATGGGCCCATAATAATCATTTCTCCATTACTTAGATGTGTAGCATACACACACAGATACAGTGTCTCTTTAATAATGTATTACTACCCTTCTCTTCACTTCTTTGATCTGTTAATTATGATAAAGCTGCAAGGGGTCTTGGTGATTAGTGGTGGCACAGTCGCGAGCGCCCCAAGTGTTATACTCCACCATGTCCCATTTAGGACCTGAGAAGAAGAAGACAACAAAGTGAGGACATAAGTATCTAGAGGAAGCCTGAAGACAGTCCGACTTCATGAAGGGGATAAATTCTTCCTCTGCTGTTCCTCGTTCCATCGCAATGCGTCCCGAGGACTAGAACCTGTCAACTTAGGGGGGGAATAAAAAAACCTCCTATCAAAGTTTTTTACTCTTAACGATTTTTTATCTATTCACTTAGCTGCCTTTTTAGTTTTCTAACAATTTTTAGTGTAGCTGAGCTCGAAACCCTATAGTGCAGATTTGCCCACCGTATTGTCACTTTACCCTCAGTTCTTACGTAAATGCTACTGTGGTTGCTTTCTTGTATTCAAGGTGCTACGCTGTTTTCTATTCCTACTAATTCTTCTACATCACATTTATTTGAGTAAAAAATACAAGGTGAATATAGTTTCATTTTCCGACAATAAGTAGGTAACAAAGGCAAACAAATGTTAGGTACTTAGGTTCTGGCTGAAGAACTGGGTCTGTTATTTCATTACTGAAACTACAAGACTGATGTTTACATGCTGCTGTTGAGAAAGTTCATTTCATTTCTCTTTACACCTGAATAAGAGGCATGCTCATACATATAACTGTACAGAAAACCTCAATAGGAGGAGCTTTGCAAGTGAGCAACTGTTGCCTGCTGCATATAAATCGTTTGCAATTTGACAGCTGGTAGTAAATCTGTTGTCCTCGCGTCCAACAGGTGACCATGGCTTTGGTGAAGTGATGGCTACAGGGGTTGTCAAATTACAGACTCTAAAATTAGGTCTGGAAAAACTAGCCTGAACCCAATCCTCAACAAAGGTGAGCCAAGAATTCAATACCACGAGACTAATGCATATCTAATGTACATCACCTGGTTTCAAGAGTCAATGCAAAGTCAAAAGGGGCAGCAAATCCTACTTCCTCTGTTGAACTGAAATAATTCATTAATATGGAAGGAGACTTATTATGTCTTCCATGTGATTTTTAAAATCCATTTGAGTAGTTTGCAAATGCACTCAGATTTAAAGCAAAGAGTCGTCTGAAGAGTGGACTAGGTACCTTAGACAACATTTCCATCCGTCACCTGCTGCAAAGACTCCACAACAATCCAACGGAAACGAAACCCAAAGAAATGAATACTGCCTCTGCTGTCCTTCAACAAGCAGCTCAATTTCATCGAATGCTAACCATGTCCTTACCCATGAGTAAGACTGTAATTACATTTTAATGTCCTAATTCTAGCTTTGCAGCAGGACTGATAAAGAATTGTATCCCTGAACACAAAGGTGTTGCGGGGGCCAGTATTCAACCACCCCTGCAATGGCCTGGTTTCCACAAAAGATGCTACTATGTTTACACTAGTATGATAAAATCCTCCTATTCTCATTCACCTCAACATTTCCACACTGAAAGAGGAGTGGATAATACCACTGACATACCAAACCACCCAATTACAACTTCTCACTCATGACTCAAATACGCTTTGTTTAGCTAAATAGCCAATTTCAATTCCCTAAATTAGTTTCATCTCCGAGTCTGAAATGGCTCATAACTCCTGTTTGCATCTTTTCTTTTTTAGGAAAGAAAAAGAAGAATTCCATGATTGGACTCTGCAGTGGAGTAAATGTGCCAAACTATTGCGCATCAGGGGCTGACAGCCAAGAATTTGATATGAAAGCTTACAGTGTCGGAAAACCGATAAAGACACAAAGAAGCGCAGTTGACATCTGCATTTATCTGACTGAGGAGGACTCTTACTGATAGGAAGATTAGTTATAGTAAACAAGCCCAAATTCTACACGCTTATCAGGAGCCGTTTTCATCCAAATGGAGCAGAAGCTCTTGTGTTTGTGTCAATGCTGTCAAAGAGGAGCATCTGCTCTCGGACAGAGGCTTGACTCCTCCAGCCTTATCGGGTGGAGAGAGGTGACAGACAAGAACAGATAGTCTGATATCTGGGGGCGGGGAGAGGGAGGACAGATAAAAAGTGTAAAGAGGGGGAAAGGGGTGATCACAAAGAGGGCTGTAAACTCAACACTGCTTTCAAGGCATTCGGGATAATGTGATGTGATAATGAAGTCAGGTGGAATCTATAAAAAAAACATGGTACTGCATGTTTTAAAAGGTGAGGAAATCACTGAAGATGATCTGTCGCACTGCACACTGACAGTTCTGAAATGGTCATATTTACATCCCCCAAATAGACCGGAGGGTGAAGAAAAAGGCAGCAAAAGGTCCAACTCTGCTTTGACAAAGTAAAATTAAGATCTGGAAAGTGTGTCAGACGTTTTTCAGCCACATATGCTTTTACAAGATTCTGCTTTCTCCACCTGTGCTGAGGTAACACTGATTAATGCAACTCCTCATGTCCTCACACAACAAGGTGAAACTTGAAGGGCTGTAAAACCCCTGGATCCAAATGTTGAGCCACCTGTAATTCTTTAAATTAACTGAAATATGTGCAATCACGACTGGAAATTCAGCATACAGGCTGCAACGGCATGCAAAACTATAATGAGTATGAAAGTCATTATGAGGGTCTATATTCTTCAACACTGCCAAGACCAGATTGGATAAGCTTTCTTGTAATTTCCGGGGTCTTTGGGAATAATTCTGAAAAGCTTCTTGAAGGACAGTTCTGTGGATCCTGCCGACCTTTTTTTCAGTTTTCTGACAAGGTCAGCCCACATTATTTCAATAATGTTGAGGTCAGGGCCCTGGTGTGGATTCATCTCGCCAGCAGACCTGTCGCCACTGATTTTCAGTATAGTTCTTGTGTAATCTGACATACATCAGCCTCTTCTCTCTGTGTCCTTACCTTAAGAATGGCTTACTGACAGCTGTCTGTCCACAGAGACAGTTTCTGATGAGGCTTCAGCAAACAGTAGATGTTATTTCCCTGTCCCTGTCCAGTTGTAAGTATCTTATACCTACTACCGCTTCTATTGTCCTTCACTAGTCCAGTTTTCTGTAATACTTCTAGGACTTATGCACACACCAATAATGACAGACTCCTTAATGAAGGCAGTGCATTTTTGATGGGATACAGGAGCAAAATGTGGGTCTCAACAACAGCTGCTTCTAATCTATAGGGATGATGGGCGCTAAAAGACAGGAAGCTACTGTCTTTACTGACAACATGGAGGATCTGTTCAATTACCGGGGAACAGATTACTGTTCTGCATTTCTGTCACATCTGGGAGACAAATACAACATTGCTCAGGCATCTGGGAGACAAACATTAAAAGTGGAAGTAGGGCAATAGTATGTGTATCAGCTGACGACTTACCGATTCTCATATGGAGCAATAAATCACTGACACATTATATGATATGAAAACGCTGACTTATTAATTTAACTATGCAGAGTGAACCTGAGCAGCTCCACATGTGGGGGAAGCTTCATGTAGCAGAACATGTTTTTACAGGACAAGTTACATGTGTGGTGTGCGTTTAATTTCAAATACATATCTTATATTAACACTGCCACTCCCACAGAACTCATTACTGAGCAGAAGAAATGTCTCCTCATTTCACTGTGCAGATGATGTATAGCACTGTTCCCGTTGTCCTGGAGGGGGAACATGAGCAACAGGGGGAGAGACTATCACTGAAATATTTCTTAAAGCCAGCCAAGCTGCCACATCATTAAATGCTGATTTGTGAGCAGTCAATCCGTTGGTACAGATGTAAAGACACAGTCTATTACCAGAACATCAATCTAAAAGGGGATAGACGTAATAGGCTATTTGATAATTTCAAGTCGGGCGAGGGGAGAAGATGAAACCGACTCCTGTGGGACCTGAGCCAACAATTTATGAGACGGTTAAGTGCTTAAAAACAAACTACTCCAACATGATAGACTATGTTTTAACATGCAGGCGTTTAAAGTGCAATCAAGCAGGGTTCAATAGAAGATCGTTTTATTTTTATTAGATAGCTTTCATGGACTTAAAGGAAATTGGCTTCAACACAACTAAACCTCATCTGCATTCATAGGGACACAGCTACAATATAGACCACAGAAACAAGAGCAAAGCAGATATATGCTTCACTAAATCATGATTATGGCAATATTGCTGAAAGAAACTGTTATTTTCATTACCAATTTTTATCTATCAAATAAGAAAATACAAAGAAAGGACAAAAATAAATGGTGAAATGTCTCTGTTTTGACCTAGAGGACCAAAGTTGATTAGCTCTTTTATCCAAATAAAGAAGAATATATATATAAAATTAATGAGAAGGTTACAAAAATGAGTTAAATGCTTGTTATTGTGCTTGAAAGTAACAATCTATGACCAGAGAAGTGCAGGATTACATTTCTGATCACATAAAGACTCATTTGGGATATGAGCAGAACGGTTATTTGATTTCTGGTTTTATTCACATATTCAAACTCTGATGTTAATGTAGGGATACAAAAACTCAGAAATTAAGTATAGTACCTGTTATGTGTACTGTATTTGAGCTAGTATTCAAATATTAAATGTAAATGCAGCATTACGTTCGAAAAGTCCGTTTTTTTTAAAGTATCTTCTGGCATTATGCAGAGATAGAACCACACAACAAATAAAAATAGAGGTGAAAAAAGAGTGCTCTGTGTTTATAGAGGGGCAGCTGTAAAGCAAAGCGCCCCAGGTCACATGATCTTACGAGTGATGGTCATAGCTGTTTATTCAACTTCCGCTCCCCTCTTCTCAGAATGTTCCAAATCTTCTAATGACCGAAAAGAAATGGAGAGGATTTTGAAGTTTAAGGTTTGAAAATTTAAAGTCCTGATTTGATTTGATCAATCCTCAACACACTTAGCCAAACAAAAACCATTATTTTGAAAAACATTTGCAAATGTACAGAATAAATTCTGTTTTGATTTAATGGTAAAAAAAATTTTTTTATTTACATGTCTCAACAGAATGGGGAATATAAATTAATGTAAATTCACATAATCATTTAAAAAAAAAATCGGTAAAACTTGCATCTGCTGATTTAAAAACCTTTTTTTTACCCCTTTCTTCGTTGGTTTGTTAACTTTTCTATGAACAATTCAAAACCAACATTGAGCCAGAAATGTGAGGAGAGAGAATTCATATAATCATGAGCAGTGCAGACACAAGAAATCTAAGTTCATGCACAAGCTTCATGATTTCCGTAACTACCATCTTTTCTTAACCACGCAATTATATATGACGAAGCTGGAATAAAACACTATTCTAAAACTAAAACAGGAACTTAATTCATAGCAGGGAGAAACCATTGAACACTACAGTGCATTAAATGCTTTTACTGACAGACCAGCAGAGGATGAACCTGTTAATGAGTGATGGGCCTGTTAAGACATGAAGTGATGCAAAAAACACGAGTTAATTTAACATGAAATGAAACATCTTCCAACAGGCAGCTTGATATAACTGCAGTTGATGATAAATCTTTAATCATCTCAATGAATTCACAATCGTTTATTTAAAAAAAAGGAAAGGAGGAAGAAAATCAGAAGAGAGAACCTGAAACTTAGGTGTCATTTAATGAGGCTTGAATATTTGTTATTTTATTGCCAATCATCTCTCGATTGTGACGTTAAATTCACCCTGATAATACAGACAGTAAGTACTACAGATCAAAGGGGCGTATATTATTGCAAAAACACTAGAAACATAGAAAAAGATTGGATTCATTTGAAATTTCATGTATGGAAAAATAGCTGAATAGTTAAGGTTATATATTTTAAGTGGCTGCAAGTTACAAAAACATCCATAGACACCAAGAAAATGCATATCAACTTTATCATTTGGGAGCAATTCTGCACTTATCTCTTTTAGACATTCTTTTCTGAAAATAAAGTCAGGCAGTATAACATACGGCAGAAAAACCTATCCGGGGTTATTATGAAATGGAAGGCCTGGTGTTCAGTCAACAATCCATTCATCTAAATGGAAGCTAATTTCTTGCTGGACTTTTTCCAGTTGTTCATATTTCTAATGACCATCTGTGTGAACCATACAGTTGAGGAACAACCACACAGCAATCAATGCAAAATGTTGATATTAAAACAAAGAATGCCTTTGGGTTATATTTCAGAATGCCGCTACATAACCATTAGCAGAAATGGCAGTATTAACACTATTATACCCCTTTCACACTGGTCAAAAAACCTGTTTAAACCCGCAGACAATCGGCTTTTGGTGCCGATGTGAAAGGCTCAGCGACCCACGGCCATCGACTCGGCAAGCGACCCGGGTTAAAATCGGCTTTAAACGGCTCGGCTCCGATCGGCATGCGGTGTGAACGCCAGACCCGAGTTGACCCGCTAATTTACGGATGACTTTGGGCGGTACATGTCCACAACATGACCTCTTGCCAGTTGCTTCTCATGCAAAGGTAACAGACATCTCTGCTTCGAGCACGCATTCAGGAGCCTACATTCTGTGGGAAAATCGGCCGCTACCCGCTGAGTTGTTTGGATGGACTAAAGTGCAAAACAAGAAAGCACATTAACTCCTGTCTGACTCGCTCAACATTATTTACTTTATTTAAACAAAACTTTAACTTAAAAATAGGCTACACAAGTCAGAAAAATGGCAACAATTATTGTTTACTTGCCTAGATTTCTGTTGGGCTGGGTAACATTGTTAACGTGAACGCAGCGTGATTGCATCAGCAGACTCACATCTGTGAGCAACACAGCTGCCAGCAGAGGATCAGACGCGCGTTTTTTTGTTGATGTGAAAGGAGCCAAATGCCGATTGACCGCGGGTCAACTCAGCTTTGAAAAACCTGCGTCGACGCGCTAATTTCAGTGTGAAAGTGGCTTTAGTCGAGGCCAGCTATCAATAAGTAGCAGATACAAAAAGTATTTCTGGAGCCCTCTGAGTTGGCCCGGCTTCCAATAACATATCTGAAATCATCTCTAATGACCCCCTCCAAGAAAAAAATATAGAAATGCTGCAGGCTTTGCTGGATGAGGACAGTGACTTGGGTGAGGAGAATAAATGAAAAACAGCAGTTTAAGATGAAAAAAACTGTATAAGATTCAAACTGAACTAAAAGCTGCACTTCAGAGCTACTTACATCTGATGGGAAACCAAACAGCTGTGCAGTTTAATTGATCCCACATGTACCGTCAAGCACACAACTCCGAGACAAAAAACAGCAAAGAAAACAACAAAAAACCTCAGTGCAAGCCCTGTTAATGGTTTGAACTTCACAGAACAACAGAGGAACGAGATTAAATACTTGGGTTTAACATTTTACCCACTGATGTGTGGCTTGATACCACAGTCTCAGTGCTGAGATTCAGGATTAGAATCTGCTTTCACTCATCTGTGCCGCTTCTATTGGCTCTAACCGTCATTAGCATCTACCAGCCCATTAAAAACCATAGTTACAACATTACATTCCAGCTGGGATGATGTGGGAAGCTGCAACCAATAGGGTGATCTCCATCATGGCTTGTTGAGGATTTCATTTCACAAATCAAACCCTCCACTCTTCTCCAAGTTTACTATTCAATGCCCTTTAATGGCTTTGTACACATCCTTTGATCACAGCCATGAACATGCTTAATATGTGTGTTTACTACCCCTCCGGTAGGGTTTACCTTCCTCCCAGTCCTAATTTATCTTCAATTTTGTTTTATTGTTACAAGACAGAAGCTTGAAGGCAAATCCCCAGCTTTTGAGATTAATTGTTGCATGAGAGTGGGGGAAGACTAAGAAAAGAAAAATAACAGTCAAAGAAATCCACTGCCTTTCCTTTCCACTGAAGCCTCGGAGGCAAAAATCTCTACAGCGACCAGGAGTCAAATACCAAGGACCTGATTTATTTCCTCCTCAGAGCTGTCGGAGCAATGAAAGGAGACGCAACTCTGACAGCACAGGATTTATAGAAAATATTCATGCAATATATCAAAACATTAGTAAAAAGATATAGAAATCTTACACATCTTGAAATCGGAGGGAGATCTCAAAGCGTCTGACAGTTGGAAGGGATTGAAACGCCCCAATCCCACAAAACATGGCCTTCCGAGTGTATAGAGATTTAAGAGGTGAAATATTAAAATATAAAAACTCTGTAATGTTTTATACTGAATCTCTGAATATGGTTGCATCAGAGGATACTTGAGCTGCCTTAAAGCAGTCTGCTGTATTATAAGTACTCAAAACACAACCAAAGCCTTGCTTAGTACAAGACACACAAACCCAATGTGTTTATTGATGCCTGAAGGACAGTTTGACAACCTCTAGGAAGAAAAACAAGCTGGAGCGCCTCTTTAAATCTGTTTTCTGTCTCCTTTGAAGTTTAAACTGTCAGTACAAGAAACCCTGGTCTTGTTCAAATCTTAGGCCTCAGAAAAAAAAAAAGTTGTGGGACTGTCATTCTTTGTTGTGGTTGCAGTGCTTGAGGTACTCATAGCTTGTTATATTATTACATGCTTGGAGAGAAAACATCTTTGATGGTCATGGTTAGTCAACAGCTGGAAAAGAAAAAGAAAACCTTAAGCTAAGTATACAACTTTATGACAGTCACTTCGTTGCACCCACGCTCAAATAAAGTGAACGTCTCTCACACAACCCTGAAAGCATCGGCAGATTTATATCTTTTAATTGGAATCGATGCATCTGTTAAATCTTAAAGCGACTCAAATGTATCTTCAAAACAAGGATTTATATACACGTAAATCTTCATATTATCGCTTTACGGTGAAAAACAATACGATTCTTTTCTTTTGTGGTGTTTAAAAGTTAAAACTGACGCGATTACGGTTGAATGAGCCTGTGAGGACATCACACCGGAACACCTGAGACTCAGAGGTTTGCCTCCCAGACTCTCAGCATAACTGTGGGTGAAGGCGTTTGTCTCATATCCTCTCCATTCAGCTTGCACACACCCACACACCCTTCCATTAGACAAGCTCTGGGGACTGTAGCAAGTTTCACATCAAGTAGCATTCCATTTACTAAAAACAGAAGCGTAATTACTTCCTTGAGATCAATAATAAATGATACAATAAGGAATGATGCTGCTCAAGGTGGGCAGAGAGGAAGTAAGGTTGGGGGAGATGAGGGAACTTTAGTGTGAGTGTATTAATTACATCGACTTCGTAGACTAAGGACACAACGGAGATGTCTTCATCAGCAGTTTCAGCTCATACCCAGGAGGCTCTGGGCTACTTCTGCCAGCAAAAACATCTGCTAAATAAATGAAAGTGGCCTGCAACATGAACAAATGGCCTGATATCAACAGAAAAAAAAAAGAAAAAAAAAAAGGCCTAGCCTTTCTTTGTGATAGGACAATCCCCAGGAGCTGCTCGTATTTCAGGTAGTTTGCAAAAGAATTAGGTCTTATCGCAGGAAATGCTTTAAATCAGGATGTATGGATACAACCCCTCTCTTCCCTCTCAACTTCCATTTGGTTGCCAGGGTAACTTCATCAGCACTCTGTCACCATGACGACCACAAAGCAATACAGCCAACTAACAGCAGACTGCAGAGAAGGGATTTCACCTCATGTAAATTTTCCTCTGGAAAACTAGAAACTATTTCACAGGAATTATTATTGCTACACTCAGACTCTTGTCTCATCAATGACACAACGTTTTCTCAAACCAACTTCTTTTTCTGCTCGATATCAACTAAAATGAATCACAACAGGTTTGAATATCCTTTTTAAATCTTCTGTTATTGCATAAAGTTTTATATAAACGTGGTTAAATCATATTTGACAATGGTCTGGGTAACATGCACTTCAATTTTCCCCGTTAAGCAGACCTACGTGTCTAATTACCCATTTTGGTCAGAATCATTGAAAGGATGAGAACAACATCTTTAGAAACAGAGGGTGAAAAGCGGGCAGGGACATCCTTTTCACACATATATAGAAAGTAGTTAATACAATAAATTCTACATTCCCAGGCTTGGAAAAAATAAACTGGAAAATGAGGTTGTGGGCCTTGATTGGCCTTGTGACTGCGAAGCTCTCGCCATCTCACTGTGCTGCTGACTCCTGCGGCAGGAGCCAGCACCTTATCAGGAGCTGCCAATTACAACATGGGAAACTTATCAGCGGTAGCCAATTAGAACCTGGGGAGATGCTGCGAGGAAATGTCAACAGCTCAGTGTACTTGCCAGGCTCCTTATTTAGCCACGCCTCTTCGTCCACACGGCTTTCCTCCAGTGTGTCACGGTAACAACAGCGACATTGTGACAATAAGGGCTGAAGGAAGAGCGGGGTCTCAAAAGAGCAAGCCTCCCAGAAAGACACTCTTTTCTGAGAACTGCCATCTTCTTTATAAGTTTTTGACAGCTAGAAAGCCAAGGAATTCTCTCTTTTTTTTATTTTTCCTTCATTGGGTGTGTGTCCACACTGAATACCTAAGCCTTTGGAAAATATTTAGAACTAAAACGAGTAAAAACAGGTTTGTCAGATTTACACAGCTTAAAAAGGAGTAAACTATTCACAACATCCCCACATGGATGACAGCAGAATAAAACATCTGTTAATATCTGCAGAACAATCTCCTCAGAGGAATCAATGACATGCTCCTAAAACTCTTTTCCACAGCAGTCAGAGACCCCTTAATCAGAACAAATACATTGGCTCTGCGCTCCCATCTACTTATGCAGTATTCATCTGATTTCATTTCGTCTTACATAATGACTTTAAATTGCACAGATTGTTCTCGTATTAGTCCAGAGGTATTTGTGTTATTATCTTATTGTGGAATGGATGGTTCCATTATGACTGCTGCATCACACTATACATTTCTAATTTTCATTTTGATTTGGGATAAATGCAAATTTATTTCAAATCCATCTATATGGGTTCAACTATTGACATGTTGCCTCCTTTATAGAACAAGGATGCTAGGATGACACTGGTATGAGATCCTGCAGAAAAAGACGATGGTGCAGCGTCCACCATCACTGATCTGTCTTGAAGTGCAGAGGGGCATTCGTCTGCCATTTACCATCATCTACGCATCATTGGACATTAAACTTTATGGATAAACATTACTCTCAAGATCACATACAAGAGGAAAGCCTAAGACACAAAAACATACATGAATAGATAAATGGATGACTGAATTAATGAATCATGGTCTGATATGGATGGAGGTCATTGCAGTTATTCAGTTGTTTATCTTTTCTCCAGTGACAGCAGGCTTGGCTGGAGCCATGAGAGAGGGTCAGAATAGCTGTGACGCTGCAGAAAGACAGTATCTGCCCACCGGAAAGGCAGGGCTTGCTCACACACATTCCCACTGCACACTTACAGCAGACGTTAACTGGTGACCTTCAATATTAAACCTCCAATGACGATACTTTGCATTAAACCAGACTAAGCAGTCAGGACTCAACGTGTCCATGCAACACTGGCTGAGTCATTTGCACATTTTTATTTATAACACCGTTCTGGGCAAACTTCCATCATTACCCCTGCAAAGTGATTTCACAGTTTATTTTGCATTCATTATCTAATATCACCATTTCTGCTGCCTGCACCTGATGTCTGCGGATATGGGAAAGTTGGTCCTCAAGGTTTCTGCTTCAGTTACTTGGAATAGTCTGCAAAATTAATCCTTGTCTACTAAACGTTATTGTGAGTTTTTTCTGATCTCGAAGACTTGTGTTCATTTTCCCCGTATAATTTTGCATAAATAATTAACACTAAGCAAAGCAACATTTCTGTTCCAATTATCCAAGTATCCAAACATATACATTTGGCAATATACAGGAAAAGACGAAGACATGCATCTGGGCACTTTGGAGGCTTTGATTATTTTAAATGTACTGCATTGACATTAGCATTAATGAATTTGTTACAGCGTAATGATAAAAGCAGCCATAAAATAAACAAAGCATGAAGTTACCAAAAACCCTATTTTCTCACACCGGCTTTGACAAAAAAAACGCTCTTCCATTCAATGTTATTATAACAATGTTGTAAAATTATTAACCTTAATAAGCTGGTGTGCTGACTTTAGAACAAATCCATTAGTCCTGCTTAAACAATACGACACCTGGGGGGACTACAGCCAAGCAGAGCAAAGTCAAGAGGCTGTTAACAAAGCAACTGCCTTGTTAATGCAGCTTTAATCATGCCACAGCTCCCGATGGCTTCCATAATATATAATAGCTGACACTTGTAAAACTGTTTGTTTGGACTGTGAAGTTTGTCAAATTCCCATTTTATCAGGGCCTTTTCACATGGAGTGCTCAGGCCCGGATTTGACCACATATTTTGTCCATGTGAATGCAAACAGGCCGGGCCCGGGCGCGGCACGGGTGGCCCAGGCTGGGAGGTAGTCCAGGACCCGGGCCACCCGTGCTCGGGCACGGATGAATGGCTTGTGAACACAATCTGGGCCGTGCCGGACGTGACATGTGGGCTACAAGCGGAACTGATGAAATCAACACCCGACCCTACCGGTAGGTTTAGCATTAGCAACACCATTAGCTTCACTGTAAACAAACGTGGCGATCGCAAGCGCAAAGAGATTACTGTTGAGTGATTTGAAACGGGAAAAACATAAAATATGACTGCCTGGCTTGCATCCATAGTGGAGAAGAAAATACTAAGTAACAAGACGAGTTCGCTTTGTTATTGATAAACGTAAGGCTTTGCTTCTTCCTCGGGTTGTTAGCTATCAGCCAAGTTTCCTCAACACTGCCACCTAGTGTTCTGGCGCCGACATTACCAAGCGTGCCCGAGCCTGGTTCAAACACTGGCATGTGAACACAACTCAGATCCCGGGCCCGGCATCCTGTGACCTTTTTTTGTAGTTGGGGCACAAACCTCAGTGCATCACTTTCCTCCTGCGAAATACAAAAATCAAAAGTCACAAAATTTTGGAATATTGATGCAATAAATTTACACCATTCGGGTAATTCATCAGGTCACTGATGTAAATAATTTACTTTATTTTTAAATTTTTTCCTATTTAATTTCAAAAATGTTTTTATTTTATTTTATTTGAAACAACGTAGTAATGAGTTGCCTTTCAGGCCTTCTTAGACTCGTGAACTTCCTTGCCAACCCCAGGCATGATAAAACACATTATGGTGCCATATTTCTCATAAATTCTCATAATTGCTGTGGAAAGTTTCCACTTTGGAATATTTCCAAAATTCCCCAGCTTAATTTCCCATGAAATGTTTGGAAATGTACTGGAAATGTTACAGAAATTTTCCTCCTCTTTGCAACCCTAGTGGAGACATCATTCCTTTAATCCTCGATAAGTTCTTTGAGTGATAAACGGCTGACTTTACAACTGTCTTGATGCGACTGCTGAGGTTCAGGTCTGCGTGTAACCTTTGTTACACCCAGGTTTTTTGGCTCTGTTGGTGGTTTCTGACTTAGCTGTCCAAAGCTGAGGGTTGAACAGATAGATCAGGGTCTGCAACCTGCAGCACAAGTGACTCTTTTGAGCTTCATCCGTTCTTAGCAAAAATGATAAAGAACCAATGAATGTTCCTGAATATAGATATTGTAGGAACCAATCAGATGAGTTTCATTCCCTCTGGTTGCCTGTGATTGGCTCCATCACTTAATGTAGGTGGAGGACCGCAGTCTCGCAGGGATGGGGGCGGATGTAGGTGGGGGTCCCTGGTGGTGTCGGGTCTCCGGTTGTCCCCTGGATGGGGATCTCGGCTGCTCGGCTGCTGGGTCAGCTGGGGGTCCCGATCTGGGCGGGTGGCCCTGGGTGGGCCTCAGGTTGGGGCTGCCTCGTAGCAGTGGGGGGTGGCTGCCGGGGCGCTTGGGTCGGTGGCCGTCGGCCCTGGCCGGGTAAACCGGTCGGGTCTGGGGTGGTCCGGGTG
>JAVQJG010265858.1:0-10108 GCA_036024015.1 Craterocephalus amniculus
CTAGGATTACTTTACTCATTCCTAGGATTACTTTATTCATTCCTATGATTACTTTACTCATTCCCAGGATTACTTTACTCATTCCTATGATTACTTTACACATTCCTAGGATTACTTTATTCATTCCTATGATTACTTTACTCATTCCCAGGATTACTTTACTCATTCCTGGGATTACTTTACTCATTCCTAGGATTACTTTACTCATTCCTAGGATTACTTTACTCGTCCATGGATGATCTGAGCTGCTGTCTCCTGGTTTCCAGTGACAGTACTGTGGTTTTCTTCAGGCGTAGGGAACATTTCCATGTTCTCCTGGGTTTCAGGTGAATCTGCTCTGACAAGGTGACACATCCTGACTCTTTGCTTGAATCTCATGTTTCAGCTTTATTTGGAAACTAAGATTATAGATACAGCCGCTGTGGTTGTGAAGATATACTTCATCTAAGTTTCATTCCAGACAGGAGGCAGAGAAGCCTGGTGCTGAAGAGGTTAAATGTTCCCCATGGTGCTTCACCCCGCTGCCTCCTCTCAACCGCTCTGACCCACTTTGGGAAGCCGATCGATGCAGCTGCAGGACGTCAGCTTCTAATGATCAGAAAAGTCTGAAGAGACGGATCCCCCTCTCCTTCCTCCTGGAACGTGTTTGTGGATCTACATTCAGGCCTTCAGCTCTGAGTCTGGATCCAGGCGGCAGGGCAGCGTCACACTGTGGAGACGTGTCAAAAGGGATTGTTGACCTTGAACTGTGAGGTACTCCCCCGACCCCCCGAGCCTTTCTTTGTGAGGAAATGAGACCATGAGGGGGAACAGAGAGGGGAGCAGGGGTGAGAGCAGAAAAGAAAGACGGAATTTATAATTGAGATTGTGCATGAAATGGTTATCTGTGGTCAATAAGCCTGAACACAAAGGTTCAGATGTGAGAGAGGAAACAGAGGAAGGCCGGCCCATGTGTGTGTGTCTGTGTGTGTTACTGTGTGTGTGTGTGTGTCTGTGTGTGTGTGTCTGTGTGTGCGTTAGAGAGAAAGATAGAGAGGGAGAGAGAATGAGATGAGCAAAGACAAACATACTGTCAGAATGGTGGGAGTCACAAAGGCCCAGCACACCCTCCAGAATCGGTTTGGCTGGAAACCAATCATCAGTTCGATGTCCTCGCAAAACCTCTGCAGACCTGCAAAGAAAAAAAAGAGGAAGAGAAATAAAATAAAAGAAGAGGAAGACATAAAATAAGAAACACAAAGAGTGGCCCGGGTTGAATAAGGTCCCTTGAAAAAGGGATCTGCAAATTCCATCCATCTTTGTGGTGTTTTTTATGTAAATGCATGTGTGTAAGAAAGAGAGTATCAGATTCTGTTTTCCTTGGGAAAAATTGAGGGAGCAGATGGCTTCATTCCTCTGCCTTTATTGACGGATAACAGTGAGTGACATGAAGAGGTAGAGTCACACAATCATTTCAATATGTCACTTGTACTGATGCTCACACAAACTGGAGCACAGCCAGTAACAGCCTCATGGTAACAGCCTCGTGAAACACATCTGAGCTCCAAGGCCAGACCTGTGTGAATTATGCATTACAACAGAGACCCCTAGTGGCCATAAGGAGAATTGCAGTGAAAATTACTGACCAGCATGAAGGACATTTTCCCATCTCCTTTGAAAAGCCAAATCACTAAACTGATGTCTCAGCTGCAGTGCTCAGTGCTCAAGTGTGTGAGTTCATGAGGGTTAAAGAAGATTTTTTTTAAAAATGAAAAAACAGACCACACAACCATGACACCACCTGTAGCTCAATCACACTTTTCAGTTCATGCTTACTTTAACACATTTTATTCATCGTCATTCCCCTTTACATATTAGCAAATTATGAACATAATAAACCCCGGTGCTGACCTTTAACCAAAATTACACACAACTTGACAAAACATGCATCAAAATAAAAGCAAATAGTTCATTCATTCACCCACTGATTCACTTCATACAGTAGTTGAGTTGACTTGTTTGTATTTTGTGGGGCCAGAACACTAATATTTTTAAAAGTCATGGTGCATACCCTCTATAAACCCTTATGCATCTCATGATTCAACAGGGGGACGACCCTGAGCTCTCCCCATGAGTCTATGAATTTGGAAACGGATTTGGACATATATGTTTTTTACATGATTAAGTCATCATACAGAAAATGCTGTGTGCAGCTGTAATGAGCAACCATATTCTGGTTTTAACATTTCTATATCTATATAATTTATATTTCCTATATTTTAATATTAGACCTAAAAAGAATTCTGTATTTTATTAATCTACTTTCATTGAAGAATCAGCTATACCATCCTTACTCAAATTCTATGCTTAAACCAAAACTAAGTAAATTAATTTAGTGTTTTTTTTTACTTGTGAGTTTTGCTTAGACTTAGTGGATATCAAAATCTTGTAAGCAGAAAGCTGATCCAACATTACTGTTCATGGACATCCGCAACAGTTAAAAAGAGGGTATGAAATTTTATAATCAAGTCATTTCAATACAATTCTGTCCCTGCAAACAACACAAGTTACTATTTTGGATCTTCTGCTGAGAAAAACATTTAAAAAACATTTGGTATTAATAGTTTTCTTCAACCACGTTGGATCAAAAGTTTTAACCAGGACTTTTGTTCAAGGTAGATTTTATTACACAGTTGTGTGAAATCCTATGTTGAAATTATTGATTCCCTGCAGCCATGATCACTGTGAGTGCCAAATGGGTGGATTATTATGTAGTTTACGCAAGTAGAGAGCTCACAGAGGAGACAGTATTAGTGCATTGTCACGAAGGAAGTATCATTATGAAATTAAAATCAGCCACAGAACAAGTGAAGACTATTCCATTTATACTTCATCTCAGATTGTCAGAGGAAAAAGCTGCATATACATTTGGATATGTAAAAGCATGAAAAATTGCATAGTTCTCTCACTTTGCTGGTTTTGGGGTCTGAAGTGTAGTCTCTTTTATAAACTATCTTGAATAGTTTGCTTCTTGTTTGTGTTAAGGAAGGATATTCCAAAACCAGTGGATCAGGAAAACCACGGATGCCCTGGTTAAAGCATGGCCTGTCCTCCTCCACCAGTGACTGACTGACCCCAACTTAAACTGATCACCAGGTGTAACTAACAAACCAATTTTGTGAGTGGCAGTTAATTACAGACAGATAGAGGAAGAAAGTCATAACTTCATCATACACATGGCTGCAGTAAAGCACAGAATTTGATACATTAGATGGGATTCTAAAGGATATTCATTACTAAGCGGATCTGAAACTTTTTAATGTTTTTGTATTAACATTAACACCCAATCTAACATACTCATGGTAGTCATATGGAAGCTTCCTTTTAGGATATTATTAGGTTTGTTTGATGTACTTGTTTTTGCTGATCCCCATATTATCTTATTATTATGTAGGATATGATTGGTGTAACAGAGCAATCCATCGCCCTTCAGTCTTGTTGCTCAAAGTTCATGACCAACAAGAGTGAAAGGTCACTTTGCAGGTTGGTCACGTACTCACCGTAGAGGTAGGAAATCCCCACCAACTCAAAGATAGCAATGATGACCAACGAATAGGAGGCTGCGAATGTGTCCACCAACTGCAGCATGTACATCCCACTCTACATACAGACAAAATATCACAAAACACAATTCAGACCTCATCCTGCAACGTTATCGCTCCCCTCATTTTTTGTCTTTACCTTTGAGTTTTTTTGTACCATTACGTAAACACGAGCATGCATCTCATCATAAGAAATGACAAGAAAAAAAGAGCATGTGCTTGTGCCATACCTCAGTGATCATGGGAAAGCCCAGAATGAAGAAAGAGGCGCAGCAGACCAGGGTGAAGAGTGCTTTGTGCTTCCTCAAGTACTTTGGATATTCATCAGATACAGACGTTACAATGGTCTCAATGGTGGCGAACTGGGATGAAGATTAAGAGAAAGAAGGAAAAAACTGTGAGAGCACAAGCACAAAAAGGGATGAAGGGATGGGGAAGTCATTGTTGTCCTTAAGGGATAAGAAACTGAGTTACTCACAGAGAAGACTAACTACATTAAATTATGCTGAATTTTCCGTTACAGTAATTGAATACACAAGAATTGAGATTTTAAAATCATTTTCAGATCCTGCTTGGCTGTTTATTTTTTGCCGCCACAGAACAAAAAATTGTCTAAAGATGCCAGATTGCTGCAGCATGTCAACTGAACAGCCTTCAGTCAGTGGTTTTCTTATTTAAATGAGAGCAGCTGCTGCTGTCAAAATTTCTGTATCCTGAGTTGTGAGGCATCTTTCTTCTTTTCATTCTTTTCAACACATTTTACCATAATTTAATTCATTTCCAAAACAATTAAAATGAGCATTTATCTAATCCTGAGCAGAAAACAAAAAAAGTGTTCAGAATGAACTTTACAGTAAAGAGCCATGACAGGTGGAGTCGGCCCAGAGAACAGCAAACGTGACATCATGCTGAAATGGGCTCTGAACCCAGAGGAGAGTGCTGGATGAATATATAAACAGGCAAATTGAGAGATGTTGGTGTCGTCTGAGCGTATGCATGAGAACACAGTAGAAACACACTGGCACCGAGCTATCTGCCACTTCTGTGCTCCTCTCCATCCTCCTGAGCTCCCAAAACTAATTTCCTGTCAACACCCCAAGCCTATTACCACTGAGCTGTTTCCTGCAACAAAGCCACCAGCCCCTCTCCTCTGAGCTGCTGCTGCCAAGCCAAAGTAACATCATCATTTACAGCTACTGTTGACTTGTGTCTTAATGTGCCACTGTGCCCTCTGCTCGGCTCAGGAGTATCACTTGAAGGAGTTAGTGCATGAGAAATTGTTTGTTCAGGATCATACCTGGAGGTGCTCTGGACTTTAAAACCATTTCCGAGAATGAAATGTTTGATTACTGAAGATGCATCCGGTGAATTAGTGCAGTAACTGGCACAATTCACTCGACATGTGAGTCAAAGGGCAAACAGCACCGACAAGTTATAGAGAAAACAGAAAAAAACTTATTTAAACACTAGATGACCCAGATTTTGAAAGTTACTTCACTTTCTTTTTGCCTCAGTTTTGGTTTCTGCCTACATGGTTCTGCACAGGGAGTAAAATAAATTGTCAGAGCTTGTATACTATAAGGCTTAATATTAAAATGTATTTCAGGAATAAATTTTCTCTTCAGTCTTCTGTTGAAAAACAAGAATGAATAAATCTTAATATAACTATTATATTATAACACATAACTATTTGACATATTCTTAGTTAAATTATTGATTGCAAAATTATAAAAATTACCCAAAATGAGCAACCATGATGAATTTAGGAAGGACAGCTGTCGGTGTCACTCTGGAGTTGTGAATTAATATTGGTACAATCTTTTTTATGTTTGTTTACGGTTATATGGTGAACATAGCAATTAATTTGTCCATGTATGTATGTGTGCATATGAGAGGGCATACAGTATGTGAAGTTTTTTCACCACTTCCCTTTTTTGCGGTTTTGTGTAAATTCCTTTCATTTAAGTTGTATTTAGTAGGTGATTTGTAATTACGACTATTTTCTAAATACTTTTACAGATCTAAAAGATTTTTGTAATCTTTTTTGTCTAAGGATTATTTAATCATGCTGTTTAGCTTTGTTAGACAAATGAGTTACGTGTCTTTAAGAGTTATGGAAACATACAGTAAAAGTAGGAGTCCTACTCACACTTCAAAAAGGACAGATGAGATAGGATAGGTTAGGTTAACTGGTTATTTATAAATACTATAAGTATTACTATTAAATGCTACTGTATAAGTGTGACATATGTGTCTGTCATGGTAACTAGGGTAGGCCTCCTAGATTGAGTATAGTAATGAGAATTCCTATGTAATTCCTTTCACTACCATTAGAGGTCCCACTGAATATAAATATACAGCAAGTTAACATTGTCTGAAAGGCCAAATGACTGATGCGGTAATGTTTTGGAGGAAAATAGTCCATTTCCTTTGCTTTTTTAAGATTAAGTGCCCTTTTGACCTTGAAGCTGGACAGAAATGGGGGAAGGGGTGAGAAGCAGCCTTTGTTGGGGTGGCTGCTCTGTTAGGTGATCTAAATGCCACTCCTCAAATTTCTATATTTTTAAGAGAAAATGAACCAATTCCTCCTTTAAAATGACTAAAAGTTAGGGACTAAATCAATAAGAAGTCATTTATGGACCCAGCATCCCTGGTGTAAATGATTCATTAGTTTAACTGAGGTTAAACCCCGTACATGGCCCTCTTCATTTATATTTTATCTTCATTTAAAACCCTGATGACTGCACAGAGTGCTTGTTCAGGACATTGAAAATAAGGACAAGCAGAATGAAAAACATCTATCCTAAAGCAATAACGCTTCAGAATGTTTAATTTAATTGGAAATACCAAGACTTTGATTTTTTGGGATATGTTGGGTTTTCTAAATATCAATTTAAGATTTTCGTCTGTTAATTATTTTGATACCATTTTGGGGATTATTTTTTAATGATTTTGTGCTGAAACACGGGTGTGTTTTAAATCTGATCAATTAAGATCATAATGGAACTGAATTGAGGTGACAAACTGTTTGGCCAATATTAACTCCATCCCAGGAGCATAAGGCCAGAAAAAAGTTTGATTAAAAAAAAGTCCACCACATCGATACAATAACCATGAATTGTTCATTTTTCTTCATTGTTGTTCCAAAACTTTAACCTCATCTTATTAGTTTTAATCAGTCAAATCACACAGACATCCTTGGCTCAAATACCTTGAGAGCTTAAAGCACTTGAGCTGAAATGAGCCACAGCAGGTGGCACGGATGACTAATTATATTAATTGGGTCAACTGCTTGCAGTGTTTACGTCACTCAGTGGAGCTGCGATAATTCAATGTTTACTTTGGTGCAAACAAAAGTCAAGAGACCCTTTTTTTACATAAATTTTTCACAAATTTCAAGATAGTCATTAAAAACAGAACAAACAAGTACGACTACAACACAAATCAGATATTTTTGGCAAACTAGGATATGAAATTCATTAACTTGCTGTCTTCCTCTGTTCCTTTACTCTTATATAAAGCTCCCCCAACCCCCCCTTTTTTGTTTTATCTACATGTTCCCTCAAATAATGGTACTGTATATTAAAAACTAGGGTCTGCTCCAACAGTAATTTCTGCTGGGTACAGTAATGTTACTGATTGAGTTAAATAGCCTGGGTGCTTCCAAGACCACAAGAGCTGAATAAATTCTTCATGAGAAATGAGAGAAATGATCTACTTCAGCAGTGCAAACCCTCCTTTATTTAAGTACATAAAGGTCCCACACAATTCTTACGATGACAACTGGAGATTTTGGTGAGATTCTATCCTCTTTTCATCATTTTCATGTTCAACATTAGTGATGACAGAATATTTTCAGTTAAGTGGGAAAAGTAAATTTAACGCATGTGCAATCATCCCAACCATTATATTGACCAACATAAGAGTTCCTATGAGTGTAAATGCTTCTCAAGTTCTGCACAACCCTCTAAATCAGTGGTTGCCAACCTATTTTCCTTGAATACCCCCTTCACACAAATCCCAGAAAGCCATTCTTATCATTATCCTTTTAAAAGGGAGATTGTGACTATACTGGATCCTGGCAAAGTCCTGTCCCTAGATAAAGTCAAAGCTAAATTAACTAACGTACGGCTCTACCTTTTTTTCTGAAAAATAGGTTGAGTGTGTGGCCATTAATCACAATGGCTCTGAATATTCAAGCCTGAAGGATCCCCTGTGCTCTTCAGGGGACCCCCTTGGGGCCTGTAAGCTTAAAATCTTGTGTCAACTTGGCTAAAAGGTCACAGTTGTTCCCATTGCTCTGAAGTCAGTTTTGTCATCATGCCCAAATTCAGACAGAAATATTAATGTAATTCCCAAAATTGAGCATGACCGCCACAGAGGCTGGTATAGCTTGGAACTCAGATTTACAATGTTCCCACTTTTCCCGCATCTTGCAATATCAGACACATTACCCTTACTTATAAACCTGTTTCCATAATATGTTTATTTGGCTTTAAACTTTGTGTGTTTTACTCTATTAATAATTTATCATGTGGAAATGTGTACTACATGTAAGCGCTCATACAGCAGTGCACACACAGTGAAAGTGCAGTGGTTACCATGGTATCCAGTCCAAGAGTCAGGAGCATGAGGAAGAAGATGATTGCCCAGAAAGGAGACAGAGGAAGTCTGGTCAGAGCCTCTGGATACACCACAAATGCTATGCCTGGACCTGATGCAGACACACACACACACACACACACACACACACACACACACACATATTCTGTACACGAATGTTGATACGCACACACTGTCTTGGTTAATACATGAGACTGTTTCACAGCGCAGCTAGTTGGGTTATCTTACCCTCATCTGCTACCTTCTCTATCGGCACCTTTAACTCATGAGCCATGAAACCAATCACAGAGAAGATCACAAACCCAGCAAATATACTAGTGGCGCTGTTTGTACAAGTCACTATAATGGTATCCCTGCAATGACAAAGAAGAAAGAGAAATGGAGGGCACTACATTAACACAGACTCTAGTCCCTGCAGGAGCGCTACAATATTTAAAACATGAAGCGTAAAACATGCTGGTATGCTACTGTACAAAACGGGGCTTATCTGGCCGTCATCATCAGAAATTAAAGGTCCAGCAGTTTCCTCTGGTGTCAGGAAAAGCTACCTTTGAATACAGAGCTGCTAAATGTGGTACACAAGGTGGAGCCAAAACATTTTTTTTCTTATGCTTCATTCTCTAAGTACAAAAATGGAGAAGTAATATTTTAATGGGAATACATGAAACTGATGAAAAAAAGTGCTGATATTTATGTTAGTGGTTTAGAATTGAGTACGGAGAAAAGGAAGAATTTTCACATGAAAGGCTGACATTCTATCAGACAGACACAGCATCATGCATCTGTGACAGTTCAAATTTGTCTGACAGAAGCATAGTTTACCTTTTGAGTGTTTACCTGTAGCAGTTATTGTGGAACTTATTATAGGAGGAGAGCGTGATGAGGCCTCCCCACGCAGCCGACAGAGAAAAGAAGATCTGAGTGGCTGCATCTTTCCATACCTGAGGAAGAGGGCAGGAGGGAGAGGAGCTGTGGGTAAAGGACATGCAAAAACTGGAAAATATATTAGTGCATGATCAGGTTCTAGATGGTATTAAATGAGCTGCCATGACTTACCTTTGCATCATTAAGTTTCTCCCATTTGGGTGTAATAAAATAAAGGATGCCGTCACCAGCACCTGGGAGGGTCACTCCTCTTATCAGGAGGATGACTAGCACCACGTAAGGAAATGTAGCTGTGAAATAAACAACCTACACAGAGAGAGGACAATGTAAGGAAACTGCTGTACAGGGGGAGGCATGAAGAACATGATAACTGATAAAGAAAAAAACATAAAGGGTTTTATTCAGGGTTGTTAATGAATTTATGTTAGATCATGTAATTGTCAAAACATAATCGTCATAGTGACAAATAGATACTATTATAGTTTTCATGCACAGAAAAATGTTATATAATTAACACATAATCATAGAGAAATTCCTCATTGTGAACTTTCCATCATCCTTTGAACATAAACCAAAGCAGGACCTGGGTCTCCACTTCAGTTCTTGGGTATGTGTTGCACCACATCTCTAAATCCACTAGAGGGCAACACATTACAAGATTTTTGCCTTAGAAGTCTTTAATTCCTGGTTTGCCAGTAGGACAGGGTCAAGAGGTGGCTGCAATGCACTTCTTCTGTTTGTCAGAAGGATTAAACAACAATCCACTAACTAAACTTAATGAAACCGGGTAGTGGAGAGGACATGGTTATTAAACTTATTTCTGCCTCTGCTCACCCCTACATGGTCACTGGTCTGAGATTTTAAACACCCTGTCAGGGGTACTTGATGCATGATGCCCTGAGTGCATTGATTGGGGTTGCTCCCCCATAGCCTTCCCTCACTAAATTAAAAAAATATGTTCAAGCCTTTGCCATCCTGTTGGCTAGGGACTTGCTTATTTTAAACTGGAAATCAACAAG
>JAVQJG010265905.1:0-13675 GCA_036024015.1 Craterocephalus amniculus
GGATTCTACCGCTGTGTTAAACGCTCGTCGCTGCTCCATGTTAGCTATGTTGACAGTTGTTCTGCCAACGGCTGCCAGTCGTAGTAGCACTACGTCACTGCCTTGAGCAGTGATTTGAATAAGCTCAAATTTGATTGGCTCCCACTTTTTTGGGATTTTGGAAATCGGTTGAATAGGCCTCCTGGCCAGACTATATGGAGCTTGCGAATTTTAGTTGCGGTAGCCAGGCTACAACATTGTGGGAATATGTCAGATTATTTAACTCTGATTTTATTCATTTACTTATTTACTTTAAAAATAAATATATTCCTTGTACCTAGTTTTACTTTGAATATGTGGTTTTGCTGGTTTTTTTTGTTATGCAGTATCAGTTTTAATTAGGAATGCACCGAAATGGAAATTTGCGGCTGAAGTCGAATAACATTAAAATGCTTGGCCGAATGCAGTATATTAAATGTGGTTCAGTTTTTCCACTATTTTTTTGTAAATATTGCATAAACAGCCTATAACAAATTTCTACACACTTTTCAATCAAAATAAGTATTAATTAAGTTTAATCTGGCATTTTTAAATATTCTATTCCATATTGATTGCATCACAGCCACCATTCGGCCTTGCTTTTAACTCACTCCACCGAAAGGTGGAATGTAGCTTTTTTGGCACTATTCGGACGAATACATTCGGTGGCAGAATATTCAGTGCGTCCCTATTTTTAATACATAATAGCCCTTTCTTGTTGCGTTGGTGGGTGGATTGGCTGACTTGTTGTGATCCCAAACCGTTTTGTTTTTGTACAGCACTGCGCTGCAAAATGCATGAAAAGTGCTATATAAATAAAGATTGATATATTTATAAATAGACATCACACAGCTTGTATGATAAAGTGAGTCCATTCAGGTAAAGATTACTACACAAATGTGAAAATGTATTTTCAAATAAGATCATTTTGACGCTTTGACAACTTGTTCTTATCACTGCTTTTTACAATTTGAGGTTGTTCATGTTTTCTAAAAGGATAGCTAATAAAATTTCAACGTCCTGATAAAGGTACTTTGTGATATAACAAAGGGAAACAATTGGGAGTTTTATGCTATTATTTCACCGGTCTTGCATTCAATTTGTACAGTAAGCGGCCCCTGGACTAAAATGAGTGCAACACCCCTGTTATATAAGATATATTAAGGTATATAACGGTATATAAGGTTTATCACACAATTTCAGTTGCTGGTTTTATGCAGTGGGCAGTGAATATAAACCAGTACTTTTGTTACAAAGAAAAATAGAACCATGTTTCTATTAATAGTCTTGGAGCTAATAAACTAAGGTGTGCGGTGATGTCAGCAGATGGCACTTTAGGTCTGCCCACACATCCCTGGAACAAACAAAGCAGCCAACCAGAAACATAACTTTGAGGAAATGGACACTGTTAAAAAAACAGCTGGAATGAATCATTCATGTGACCATTTACGGAAGATAAAATTAAAACTTATTTCTGTTTCAGACTAATGTGGCGTTTCCAAAAACCACATCAAGCAAACAAAAGCTTTTTTTGCAGATTGTTTGAGATTTGCTATCAAGTTTTATGCTTTTTAAAATATGAATCAGATGTGGGTGATGTAGTCGTACATATGTGTGCACACAGAGACATCAGTCTGGTAGAGGCACCGTGAGGGAAAAACTAGCTTGTGGATGTAAAGTTACTTACATATTTCCAGCCCAACGTGGTGTGACAGTTTTCACAGTAGATGTCCGCCACTGCATGAAGTCCTGTAAGCAGAAGCCTCTCTTCTGCGGGACCACAGCCAACGTTGACCCTGAAATCAAAAGCATTGTTAACAAACAGCAGCCACTCTCTGATCCAGTAAAAATCCAAGCTTAATTACTCTCCTTATATCACTGAACAGGTTGAGAACTTCCCCCTCTCTGATAATTAATTGACCTTTCCAGGGAATTGTACGAAACTGAGACTTACCAGAACAGACCAACACTTAAACAACATAGATGCTGATATTAGATTAAGAGCTACTGTTATTTAAAAAGCTCACATTAAATAGACTCTTCGTGCGTATTCCTGACCTACTAACCCAAGAGGGGCATGACCAAAATGAACCCACACTACCTCAAGGTCTGATCTAGAGCAAATCAAATTATCTGTTGACAGTGTGGTTTGTATAAACTCGTCTGATACCAGGAACTTGTTTAAAAGAGAAACAGACTGATTCAGAAGTGATAAAGTGGGAAAATGAAGATCACCTTATCAAAATGAATATTCAAGAGTTCTTCAAAATCTAATAATCTCACTTTTCATCTGTTTACACTGAGTTTGTGGTGTTTAATGAAAACGAGAGCAACCAGTTTTCTAGTGGGTGTGCCAACTAAAGGAAAAAAAGGTCAGTGTGGCAGTTGTGTGAACACTTCAAAAGAGAAGAAAAAAAAAAGATACTCACACAGAGTTAAAGAGGTAGGCTCGTCCTTGGCTACCTTGAAAAGACTTAGAGATAGAAAGATTAAAAAATAGATGTCATTAAAGAAAGTGTGCAAAGTTCAAATGTGTATCATGAACAAATCTTTGAATGAAGTTTGGGAGTTTTGTTTACGTGATTGTTGAGTGTTTCATTTGTAATTTAAGTGAGAATTATGAATACAAACAACAGGAAATTATCACTAACGACTTAGGCGTGCTGCATATTTACCTTGGAGATGAGATCGTCATGGTTGGCCAGATGGGCGCGGCAGTGGACACAGCTGTAGCGACGGTGGCAGGAGTCCAGGTAAGCCTGGAAAGTCTTGGCCTTTGTCAGCTTCACCATGTCTGAGCATGCAGAGGGCAGATCGAAGGCAATTTATTACTGTATATGGCCTTTTAGGCGTAAAGTTTGATTTACGTTCATCTGGATAGTTCAGAGCAGCAGAGAAGGAAATCGAATAAGCTGTCAGAGAGACAATCTTGGACATTTGACACAAATAGACTTTGAAGTTTACTGCACAACTTCTGATAAGAAACACAAGACTGCTCTGTTTTACCTTTATAATCTGACCCAGCTTTTGGAATTTGAGCAAATAAGGTTATGAAGTGATCATATTATGCCCAGAAAAGATTTTAGTTTTCACCTATAAATATCATGTTTTGACAGTGCAAACTTAGAAGTTGCTCATGTTATGCCCGAAAATGCAACCTTGTCAAACTACTTCCAAGCTGAAGCTAAGATTCAACATGAAGAGGTGTGACTTGTTGAGTCAGTACTTTAACTTAAGAAATGAAAAACTTTCTTTTGACAAAGTACTTTGTGTTGAACTACAATGATTCACCTTCTCTTTCAGGGGGAACAGCTCTGACTGATCAAGCTGAAAGGAAATTAAACATTTCCACCATTGGCAAACAATGTGCAGCAAATTATATTTTCATATTATCAGTGAGTCAAAGCAATACAGAGCCAAACAGACAAGTTAGGACACAGTTCACCAGACAGCCCTTCCTGTGTGCACACCATGCTCGCTTCACTGCATACAGCAGCTAACATAAATTCAAGAGGCGTACAGTGCCGTTTGTGCAATGTCCAACACCGATGCCTGTCTGTCCGTCTTTATCCAGTGGCCTACATACACATGTCAGCTGCAAATAACAGCCACCAGCTCCAAACTAGCTTGTCTGGAGCTAGCCTGCTAGCTACGCACTATCAAAACACAGCAGCAGATGCGCATTGCAGGATCCCCCCCCCCCGTGTCCACTCACCTGAAAACACCGAAGCTCTATATAACCGACACAACGGTCAGATGCTATCAACAGTTAAAACCAGCCAACGGAAGAAGCGGGCAAAACGTTAGCTCGTGCAGGTCGATGCAACAGTCGACCATGCGCTGGCGGTCCGGACAAAAAAGAAAAAAAAGACAACACAACCAGTCCTTGGTTGTTGCAGCGGAGCCCGTTTCTTCTTCTTCTTTTTTTCTTTTTTTTTTTACCCGCGTTTCTCTTTTGAATCCGAACCAGCTCAAAGTTCTTCAAAGGCCTTCGTTAAAAACAGAAGCTGGATTCTCACAAAGCTGGCAGGCTGACAGCGAGAGAGTAGTGGAGCGTCCCGGCGGGAGAAAAATGGGATTTGTTTATGAAAACACGTAGATAGAGGAAGTGTGAAGAGTGCAAAACAAATCCTTCCCGGCCAATCAGAGCGCTCAAGTGACGTTTAGAATGTGGGTCAACCAATCAGGTTCGACTTCATTTGAGCCTTTTATGGCTATCAATTTGAGCAATGTTAGTCTAGTTTTGTGCCAAAATGTTGGTCGTGGGTTCATATTTCCAGCTTGTCTGCTTGTTGACAAGACTTTTTCGGGGGGCAAGATGCAAACAGCTACTGGAAGCAATAATAAATACAAAAGCAAGACTGAGGAAATCCAAAATAAACCTGCAGAGGAAGGATATGGAGGGGGCTTGGTTGGTTGTTGTGGTTTGTTAATTGGTTTGCGTATCTGAAACTGCATATAGCATGTCTTGTTTTGTCTTCAGCCATAATAAACAGTCAGTGCTTTAGACCCACAGACAAAAGAAAAAAATAAGACAGAACATGCAGATATTAACATACATCTGAGCAGCTAAATCAAATTATAATTTACTAGATCAACTATTTCAGCCTTCTCTCCATGGTCAGCCAGAAATCCACTTAATGTTTTGTAAATTCCGTGTGGTCTGGGGAAATGTAAACTCTACTCTAAATATAGCCTATACAATTTTGTTTTGTGGTTTTCTAAAAACAAACAAAAAAAAACAAAAACCCTTTAGATTCTTGGAAATACATAAAATGACAACAGATTACCTACAAAGTTACTTATTCAAACTATTGCACCTAGGGTCTAATGTATTCAACAACTCTTTGCTTTATGTGTCATTAAGTTAGTCGTCACCCTGCTCAGCACAGCAGAAAAATAGAGTCTTTGTTTCACCAACAGACTGGTCGATTATTATCACAGTAGTGAGGCCAGACTTTGACCGCAGCTGCCTGTAAAAATAAGGGCACAGGTGATTTTCACTGCACATGTAAACCTTCAGTTTAGGGTAAAATGAATGGATTAAAAATATACGAAATACCCTTTAAAGGAATGTATACACTATATGCATATTTGTACATCTACTATCAGTAAGTGCATTTTTCCATTTCAAACACTGTTTGTGTTTCATTTCAGTCCGACAATGAAACAAAGTACAAAACAAAAATGAAAGTTATTGTGACATGATTTATTTCTTAACACTTTCTCTGATAAATCAAAAGCGCCAAAGAATAACATCAAAGACAGTCAAAACAAACTCGTGTGTATTTAAAGTCTTATCATGGGCTGTCGGGTGACAAAGTAGAGCTGGTTGAATATTAACTCCTCTGATCTGCAACAGGCAAAAATCAGTGACTTTTTCTATACATTATGACCTGATTGTTCTCATTCAGATGAAGTGATCAAACAGCGGATTACACAACGTATTCTGTCAGTAGTGATTAAGGGTTTTTCACGATCCGAGAGCTGAATGACTGCTTTGTTCCTACTGTATGCCGTTAAATTGATCCAGCCCTCAACTAATCTTGTCACGGGTTAGGAAATGGGTCTCACACTTCTTTTATTATTATTGTTTTCCCTTCTCAAGTACTTATATAGTTGTACTTCAAATAAACCTCTGTTTTCTAACCCATTACACCAGCTGACAATGACTTCAGAATCAATCTTGTCTGTTTTTGCAGAAGTAGTTCGACAGTAGAGATGGATAATCAGTCATCACTCCCGTGGCTCCCACCTCCAGCGCTGCCTTTATGTCTTCTTCTGTATTGCAAACAAATAAATGTACCTGCAGAGACAGACATGCAGGAACAGTTAAAGTTAAAGGGAATATTTGGTGGACCCCTGGTCTTTTAAGCCATCACGATGGTCAGAAAACGAAATAATCAAGGAGCAGAAGTTTAGAGTGGAGATTTATACTAACATGTCCATGTATTTTACATATTGTCCAGTTATCTGTGATTGATTCTATCATCTTGGAGGAAAAGGTTTCACTTTTAGGTTAATGTTTCTTTTTTTAAAATGCAGAATATCTGATACAATACAGTATATCATATCCTGCTGCATGGAAAACAAACTGGCATGACGAGGTGCCCTCCCATTTCTATCAGTTATACAAATGAACTGTTTAAGTATGACAAAACAACTAAAGCATCTCCTTTCTGTTTACCCAGATAATAGAGGGAATGTCCGTTCTTCCCTGCTTACACATTTGCAAATGCGTCAACACGAAAGTGTGCAACTTCATTACATGGCCACTTATCTTCAGTGACACTCATAGTCTAACAATGGGGGTGATCTCAGTGCAGGCGGATTGACAGGGGTGATGCAATTCAGAAAAGTCACAGTGTTTTCTGTGTTGCTTCATGTCGCTAGAGGGTTGAATGAAGTCTTGTTGAAAATGCTGTGTTTGGAAGCATAGCAACAAGAAACAAATCTGAATTCCCCAGTTTAAAATAGTTTTGTTTTAGTGGAGAACTTTTTCCTCTCATTAAGTGATTCTTTCTTCACTTGTAGGACCGAGGCGAGGTCTGGTATGCAGACAGGCCAGTTTTGAACCAGGATTCTTGTAAATGTGCAGAACGAGGTTTGACATTGTCTAAGGGGCATGCTCTTCTCTATCCTGTACCAAAATAACATTAACCAGCTTCTGGGCTTTGTGTTGAAAACAAGCTGGATGGTCCTTTCCTGTTTGCCTTGGAGGACACGGCATCAATGATTTGTCCCCACAATATCACAATTAATCCAACCAAAGAGCTGTTTACGTAGTCCCCGTAGTTTTGTAAAGAATTTAGAAGCAGGAGAAAGGTGTCAGTCTTTTAGGATTTTAAGTTTTTCTTTCTTTGTATAGCTCATTAGCAGAAGCAGTAACAACCTGTATTTGTAGTCTGTAGTTTTTAGAAGTGTTTCTGAGGATTTCTAGGGCCAAAAAAATTCTATTCAGTACAAGCTCTGTGTACCAAACATCAGCATGAAGGGTCAGACTGTTGAGCATTTCATGCATTTCAAAATATCTGTGAACAATAATAGATAATCGGTTTTCCCTCCAGGAAACTGAGGAGCTCTAACAGCAGCCAGCACACTCTGGCCATGGTTTGAAAATCACTACTGAGAAGGTTTTAACATATAACTCTGTGCCGGTTTAACATCTTTCTATGAGACAAATATAATTGAAAAAGAAGAAACTGGTGCAAATAATTAATCCAGCCGGCAAGATTATTGGACAAAAACAACCGTCACTTCAACTGTCCCCATCAATCAGTAACCCAAGCAATCCAGATTTATCAGTATCCCTCCTGATTCTGCAGCTCATCAGCTACCATCAGCAGACTGATGGGTCTACTGGCCCTGAAAGGGACTACAAAATGTCCTACATGCCATCAGCAGTGAAGTAAAATTGTCTTTTTTTTCATATTTTGTGTAAGGGCCAAAAAAAAAAGATTTCTTTTTTAAAAAATTGGATTTTCCCCCTAATTTTTCTTGGGTTGGACTAAAATTTTGGCACTTATCATTTTTACGCATCTGCTTGTATAGTTCAGAAGATAATTTTATCTTGTTCTATGTTCGGTTGTACAGTCGTCTTTATGCTGGACCAAAGATAAATTTTCAATTTCGAGCATCAAATGGAAAATAAAGCAGTTCAAGTCTGATTCTGTTTCTAAACCAGCGCTGTCTGAGAGGTAGGAGATAGTGGAGATAGTAGGGAAGGGCTTTCAGTCTTGTCCCTTGTGTCTAGGACTTATTCTGTTTTAAATGTCAACTTCCACACCATTTAATCTCTTATGAACAGATTTGTTTTGTCATTCATCTAAAGACTTGCAATAATGGCTTCATACCTGTATTCCGCGGGCTGCAAGGTGTCTGAAAAGACTTTTTCTCATAGCCAGTCTGAAATGAAAACATTAAAACAAAAACTATAATAAACAAGTTGATCTGCAGGACCTGCTAAGCTTGAGCTACTATTATATAGTACTGCTTCATTGAAAAAGAGCACAGATTAACATCTGTATGTTGTGTTTGACCTAGAGATATATCAGTTAACATTAACATTTAAAAAACACAGCACCATGTTATTAGAAGGTTATTTCCAGGTGAACAATTTCCTTTTTCCATTTCCTGCCTCATGGCTAAGCCCATTATATACTACACAGACAAAAAAAATTTAAACTAAACTTATTGAGCTCGTTTTCACATCTAAACTTACTTTTCTAGCAAAGACAGGACCAGCCTGTTCTTCAGGATGCTACTGTCTGGAATGTAAGTCCTGCAGAGATGGAGAGGAAAAAAGACACAACTGTTTCTGTAATCTTGCATCAAACATAGAAAAATATATAAAAATTTGATAGATCAGATGTTTATCAGACACCCAACATAGTGAAGTGAGACATTAAACCTCAAACTCTGAGTTAAAAACGAGAAATCCCACCTGTTGATGACCCGTATCAGATAGGACTGCAGTACGCTCTCTCCCAGCGGCACAAAGGGAAGCAGGCCGCTGTAGAAGAGAAGCAGAAGCAGCACACCACTCTTCACGGAGAAACTGTACGGCATGGAGCCATTCTGCAGGGACAGAGAAATTCTAGATAAACCAAGCTCTTTTATAACAGATTTGTAGAGTGGGGATGCAAGTATCCAAAGGAAAGAATTCCAATTTTATCTCATTTTCGGAAATTTTTCAATTATTAAATTTCCAAACAAGTGCCTTTAAAAGAGGGAGCAACAATCTGTGTTTATATTTGGTGCATGTGTGTGATGGATTGCTGTAACAGAGACTTTGTCGCCCCCAGCTGGTGAACGTACAGTTTTGCGGCATTCGTTTATGATCGCATCATCCACTGAGGCCCACAAAGTGATCTCCTCCCTGTTGTAGCTTTTAACCAAATCTGAGACCTGCAGACAGAAAGTAAACTGGGTAACTGTGGATAAATAAATGGATTAAATGGTTTTAAATTATGTATGAAAAAAAAGTTGATTTTTGTCTGGGAAATTAGCTTTTATGTTTTCTGTATATTTTCCATATTATTTGGAAAATAAACACATTTCAGTTTGCTCGGTCGGAGGATGCGCTGCACCTTCTGTATCAGCTGATGATTGTTTTCTTTGATCTCGATGCTGACGGGCATCTCAGGAAACTTCCTGAACACATCCTCCAGCAGAGCGAACTTCCTGTCTTTGCCGCTGCTGTAGCGACCTGAGGGATAAAAAGTCAAGTCACATGACACGCACAACTAAAACAACACACGCACACACACATTGACCAACTCCTTCATTACACAGATTTTCTGTCAATGATTTATAATGAGAAAAAGAGGGAGGATACTGGCCTGCATAAAAGGTCACCTCCAGTCTCTCCTTATACAGAGGTAAATCCTACAAGAACAAAAAACAGATGAAATGCAACAAAAAAAGGTGTTGTTGCGCATCCTGAGATATTCATGTTCATTATTGCAACAAAACCTGATGTGATCATTAACTTGATTGACATTTGCAGCTCAAGCAAACACTCAGCTTTCTTCAGAAACAAATCGGATGAAATCCAAATGGCACACCCTCAAACAGTTTCATGTAAATTTACTAAACTCTTACATCGCTGTCATTGCGTACATAATGAAATTCTTGTTGAGCTACACCTGGATGACCATAAATGTGTTGTGTTTTCTGTAAACCCTACTTTAAAATGTCTTTCTAGTTTTTAAAAGAAGGAAGTGGTATGGTCCTCACTAACAGTGCTGCAGGTCGTGTCCTCCTACCTGCAGCCGGAGAGAGGAGACGGTGACATCGTGGCCGGTCTGTCTCAGAAGGTTCTCATCATGAGAAACAACCACATGTCCATCATGAGTCAAGTGACAGTCCATCTCCAGCATCTGCGTTCCCTGTTTCGCCGCACTGACAGCGGAAAAAGATAAAAAAGAAAACAATCATCTGCTTTGGTTTTTACCTGTAGGGGTGAGCTGACAGAGGAGAGTTCATTGCTGAGGGGCCTGACAAAACACTGAGGAGGACATTTCTATACAGTTGTATGATCAAATAAGTCAAAGTGCCTATCATGCCAGGATTTTCAGAAAGAAAAAGAAGGTAAATCTTCATTTTTCTTTCTATAGACTGGATTTTCTCAGTATCTACTTATTGTGAAGCGTCTATTTGACCTGCCTGGCTACCGTTATGTCCAATTCCCTCAGGAATGTACCTTTATGGCAACGAGTGGGGATTTTCTACATTACATTAGATTGAATTTGCAGATGTCAACAAAAGTAAATTATACACAAAGAGCTTTTGCCCAAGGTTACTTGGCATGTAAACGGAGCAAGTGCGAGATGAAAACAGGATCATGGGGTAGAAGTGCTCTACCTCTGGTGACACAGTATATAATTTTCCTGTGTTTGAAAGCTGAGGCTTGGCTTGTTCAATACTCACTGTTCGAATGCCTCTATGGTGCTTTCTATCCTTTCTCCGCTTCCTGGAAACAAACAGAGTCGTCAGCTTTTGATGCAGAGCTGATCAGTGAACACACTGTCTATAGAATTAACTGCGTAACTACAATCCAGCTTTATGCCACAATGTTTGGACTTCATTCATTTTTCACCATCAAGCAGAAATATATGTTTTGGTTCAGAAGGTTAGATTTCAACTTGATCTCCAATGAAATTTGTTCATAGATGCATTAAAGGACACAACAGAGTAATAATTGGAGAAACAGAAACAGCAGTAGGGTCATAATTCATCAAACCACACGGTGTCAGCAAACAAGTCTTTTAAACAGGGAAAATGGAAGATTGCATGATCAGGTTTTGCACGACACAGCTTGAGTATTGATTCCTCCTATTTATCAGACCTCCAGCGCCCTTTCTTACCTCCTCTGTGTGAAATGTGAGTGCAATAGAAAGGTGTGCGTTTCTTCCTGTGGAGAATATGTGGGTTCTTCAGCAGGTACAGCGAGGTGAGGGTGTATCCTCCCAGCGCTGGGAGGACAAAGTACAGAAAGCTGCTCATCCCTTCCGTCTAGCGTGTCCCGTGAACCTCTGACAGAGTCTCTGAAAGATCTCGCTGATGTGGTCAGAGTTTACGACAGAGAAAAATATGTAAAAAAAAAGTGTGTTCTTGCTCAGCAACAGGTAATTTAGTCATCCTTCCTCTGTGCTTCCAGGGAATAGAGCAGTCCTGTGGCTAATAGAAGACACGTAGTTATCTTGAGAAATGAGGGGGGGAAACTAGACAAACTGGTAAAAGTGAAGCAATACGCCACCTTCCATCGTGTGCCAATCAGGTCTCCGTTCTCATGGTTCTCAGTGAAGACGGCTGAAACCTTCGGAGCTGTAAATATGAGTTAATGAAGCACCAGCTCGTAACCTCATAATGCTCTCTCTCTGCCCTCTCCCCTGCCAGCAAGACTATGTCACTCTGCACACTGCCTTTGTTCAGCTGGGAATGTGTGTGTGTGTTTGTATGTGCTCATCATACCTGAGAGAGGCATGTTTGCCAACATTTCTCCAGGAATTTTTTTAATCTAAGTTTAAATTGCTACACCTATGATCATGCAAAGGACTAAATCAGTTCTATTATCAGCCTAATGCCTACTTTTCTCTCAGGATTATATGAGTTAGCACTGAATTTGGACTTTAACTTTGCTGACACCTGAGAAATTCCTCAAAGTGACAGCAGCAGTTTGAGGGGCTGCGATGTCTGGACATCTGATCTGCAAGCCCAGAAATATAACGGAGATGTCTACGAGCATGGCAGCTTGCTTTACATCCACCACCGAGTCAGCAGAAAATATTGTTCTGTTTTGACACCAAAGCTGGAATGTGACAAACAATGCTGCTCTGAAACGGTTTTCACACAGGCAGAGAAATCTATTCACCGCACAGCAATGCGGCTTTCCAGCACCGTCTCACATGTGCAGCTTTTATCCTTGTGACACACAGAACACATGAAAAGGCAGGTTTTGCTCTGTAATCATACATTTCTAACCTTTTCAGTGAGTTCTAGGAATGCCAGACGGGAAGAGCCTTGCTGAGACATGCCATGAAGGAATATAGGGAATACAGGAAAGCTGCATGGCAGGAAAAGCAAATTGGCTGAAGGTTGAAACCAGGAGCAACTTTCACACATTTAGATAAGTTTTACTGATAGGGGACAAAGTTTAGAAGCCCTTTGACTAGGTTTTCAGACAAATGGGTATAAACGAGTGCAATCTGTTGGTTTAATTTGCTAGACTAGTGGCTTGTACCAATACTGACTGATGTAAACATATTGCCTCAACCTGATTGTGCATGAAATGACATTGTTGTTGATTCACGTTATAAAGCTCGACTGAATTGAGTCCAAACATAACATCAAAGAAGCCACTCCACACAGGGTCTCGTGTACAGCATCATTTCAAACCATAAACATCACAAAGTTAGGCCTTATGCAAAACAAATGATTGTTATCCAACTATTGAAAAAATTGGAGTTCACAAGAAGCAAATATAGACTCCCCAACCATGGGGAACTCTGGTCAGAATAAAATTAAACAAAACTTTTTGGTCACACACTGATACACAAAGTACCCTGATAGCAAATCTCCCACAGTGAGGCATTGTGGGAAAATTCACGGCTCCATGTTGTTCATATTACATAATACAAGTCTAAGGGATTATAAAGGCATTGATTTTATTATTCTTTTATTCATATTCTAAAGTTTACAGTCATCCTGCATCAGGATTTCAGTTCAGTTCATTGCTTGTTTGGGTTTTAGTTTGTTTTGTTTTGTTTCCTTTTAGGTCATTGATAAAATCTGACAGATTTGAAAGTCAGTTTCCCAGGACACAGAGAATTACGAGGAAACTACTTAAGTTGGTTGTTTCAAGCAGGTCACTTTCCAGTACGGAAGGAAAGAAGGACCTTGAGAGAACTGAAAAACAAAACTGTGTACAAAAAGCTGTATATTGTCCTTCATTAAGCAATCCCCATTAAGACTAGCGTTCACAGTGGGATCTGAAATGAATGAAGACTAATTGTCAAAACGTTTTTTATTCACAGATTAATGCAGATAGATGAAATTCGGTTTGGTGAATAGTTGTAATGTCCTTACCTGACCGTGATGTCAATAAGGTGGGGGTGAAGGGATGTTCTGGCCAGGAATAATGGGGAGAGAGACGGTATGCCCCTTTAAGGTGATTGAAGGTATTAAATTACCTTTGCAAAATATGAGCAGTTTCTAACCAACCATTTTCTGCCATTAACCCTAACCCTGGGTAGAGGAAGAACCCCGCTGTCTGCAGTACAATCATTTTCACACAAGACAACGCATCATCTCATTCTGGAAAATATATCAAATATTTGGATAACATGTGTATGATGGGAGAAAAAGTCAGTTTGGCCATCATCCCCTGACTTTAACCCTGCATATATAAAAAAATATTTAAAAAAAACAAAAACCTTTAGAGAAAATCCATAAAGGTATGAGGGACGAAAAATGACAAAACAAAAAATAAATATAAAAATAAATATATATGCACATAAATAAATAAATGCACTTATAGATAAATGCATAAATAAATAAATATAAAAATAAATAAATACACATATAAATAAATAAATGCACAAATGAATGTATAAATGCATAAATATAAAAATAAATACACATAAATAAATAAATG
>JAVQJG010265925.1:0-33031 GCA_036024015.1 Craterocephalus amniculus
GTGTGTTTGTGTGTGTGTAATATGTATGCACGTGAGCTTATTTTTTACTAATCTCTATTCCAGATCTCCATATTGTTTATTGCTTATTGTTATGATCTTTTTTGACATTTGGACTTTAATGCTCCATGTGTCTTTACTGTAACATATTTTATCTTATTTTGTTTTATGTCTTATATGTTATCATTACTGGGTGGTAGAGGAAGGTGTTGAATGTTCGTTGTGTGTGTGTGTACTTACGCATGTGAGACAAAAGTTAGCTTGGTTCTGTATTGTGGAAAGATTGTTTTTACATGATAAACACTGACTGTTTAATGATGTAAAACACTTTGTGTTGCTTTGTAGCATGAAAAGCGCAATAAATAAAATTTGATTTGAGTTTCTTCTTTGTGTTTTGTTTTCAGTTTTGCCTCCTATCTATGTTTTTTACACCTCGGTTTTGTGACTTATTACCCACCTGGTGCATGTTGGTCATAATCTCATTGGGTGTGAGGCCCAATATGTCATGTCATGGCAGCTGAAAAGGCTCCAGCCCCCTGAAAGCTTGAATTAGATAAATCTTCCATGAAGCTTTGTCGCTTGCAATTTTCTGTCTGGATTACAGTTCCATCAAACGGATGTTGTGGACCCAACATTGACTCCTTTAAATGTGGGGCTCTGCTGCCTCATGCGGGAGGAAAGCTGGTTGGCATGTCCAGAGATCTGCTGTTGTAGAGTTAGCTAGCTTTGTTTATTACTTTGCCATCTATAGTTTAAAATACAAAAGACTTCCAAACACTTAAATGATTATTTGGAGCTGTGACTGTAAAAACTTACAAACATAATGCTTAACAAACATAGCCCTTAGCTTATTTATATTACTTAGGTTACCAGGGCAGGCGATAGGTCAGATTGATAGAGCGCCCTCTCCTGGATCAGTAGAAGAACTGCTTCTCACAGCCTGATGTATCTACTGTATATTCTGTTATTTTCAGTCACTATGTGGGTGTTAAGAGAAGCATGTTGGATTAACCTAATTGAAGAATAACTGTACTTGTTTCAATACATGGAGATTAAAAATTCTAAAGCACTTATGGACTTTAATCATTATACAGGTGTTTACATTTTCTTAAAAAGCTACAGCATCATTGCTTAAAGTTTTTTTTTTCCCCTGTCCTAACTCTGGTCTTTTCTCTAGCTCATTGTTATTTCGACACCACTACTGCAGTGTTTTTATTTGCTAATTGAAGTTAATTCATTTACATCACCTACTTTCCTCCTGCTGAGTCTTCATCTTGGTCCTCAACTATCACACACAAATAACAAATAATCACATTAATCTCTGTTAACAATTACCTAAAATTATTGTGTAAATTTAAAAAAAAAACTACCGAAAATGTCAATAGTAAGGTGATAAGTTGTAATGAGATGTAAACGATTGAAGTTTAAAAAAAAAAAAAAAGTTCAGTAGTAACAAAAAGAAAATGAATATCACTTCTTGTTCTTTTCATGCTGGAGAGTAATAAGTAGTGGCAACACTACCACCACGGGTAAGTAAAAAGTGAATCTTTGTCTTCTGTGCTTGGCTGCTCTTCCCTATCAGGCTGTATTAATGGCAGCTGCTGTTAAAGGTAGCAGCAGCCTGCAGAGCGCTTCAGGTCCAGATAGTCTGTGAATGTGCCTCACGAGATTTAACCCTGCAGCCGTGAATGCTATCGACTTCAGCAGCAGCTACTTCCTCCATGCTGAGTGCCAAGTGTGTGAATGGGACACTTCCCACCAATTACAGGATAGTCCTGCCCATGGGCAACACAAGACAAATTCAGAGAGGCTCAGAGGAGATACAGAACCAAGAGCTTGAGTTTTGTTTTAGCTGTGTTGACCCGTTCCAGGACATTACTGAGGCCGAATGTAACCAAATTCATGCATCAAATGCATTTTTTCCCCACTTTTGCAGGATGAAAAATTAATCCAAATTCCACCTTGGAGCCCTTATCGTTACTATTCAGCTGAGTTTTTTTTTTTTGTACCTATGATAGATAAATAGTTAAAGACAGATAAGATGGCACCCTTGATGAAGGAAGAAAACGCTTCAAAGCTCAGGCCCATGTGTTAATGTTTGATAATCGTCAACATGCTAATACTAATCATCAGAAAAAAGGAAACGTCTGCCAGACAACATAACATGAAGGATATGTCTTTGTTAACACTAAAAATCAAACAACTGGACAAACGTGTTTATATTAAATATTAATCTGACATTTATTTTTAATTGGCCAGCAGTGAGAGATTCCCACACACAGCAACGAGTACGTTCCTGGTATACGGAGTTCATGGCAGCAGCCTGCAGCTGAATTAGAATCAAATGGGCCACAACAGGGAACAGCAGCATGATGAAAATTGTGCGTCATTTTTAAGGGCGAGCTAGTGAAGAAAAAGAAACAGTTCAATTGCTATCTTGTTGCCAAGAACTCAGGGACAGCTGAATTTTACAACAGAGAGAAAAGAGACAGGTCATATTAAAAATGTAAAGGACCCAACAGTTTTGGCTGATATGCGTATTTCCTGGCTGTTTTTCAAAAGAAAACAACCTTAAGCCTGTGGAAGCTGCTCATTATGGCTCATGGCATGTGTTATTGTGATAAATCCTTCTAGGAATTATGTATTTATGAAGCTGGAAAGCCACAAAGCCTGCAGACCAGGAGGTTGGTGGACGGATTGTCAAAACACTGGAGTTTACTGCTCGTATCCCATTTCAAAGTAAAGGTGTGCATTCTGTTTAAATATTGGCAGCAATGCAGCATCCACCTACATTACCAGATATAATTCTTTGAAAGGAAAATTGAATAAGTAAAAAAAGATCTCATTATTCAAAACGTCATGTCTCAGCTTTTAAAAATCAGGTTTTTCTCCACATTCAGAATGAGGCTCTGACTGACAGACTCATATTAGCCAAGCTCTAGCCTTTGAAATTTGCATCGATTTTCCAATTTGGTGAAGGTAAACCTGGAGCCACACCTGTATGAGATAGCTTTAAGGGTTTTTGTATACATTTAACATAAACAGGTTGTGAAACAGCCATGTGGAGAACAGTAGGGAGCAATGGAAAAAGATACTACAGTTGATAAAATGTCACAGACACAACTTTTTTCGGAAAACTTAATCAGAATCTAAACATTCTAAAGAGCGTCTGACTCCTGAACCCTGGTTCCATTTGAAAGGAGCCTGATTACTGGAGGCTCTACCTCCTCTTCCACTTCCAGAAACACTGAGAATCACAAGTAAGCCTTCAGTCTAAGTGAAGTGTTCTCCTGGAAAAATATATATTGCAAAGTCAAGGAAGCTGGAAGCTAAAACAAGAGTAAAATTATCTGTCCTGCTTGTCTGTCAGAACTATTTCTGTTGGATCAGCTGCCAACCTTTAAATAGATTTTTAGATATCGCAGCAATGTGGATTTACAGCACTCCTGCCAACAACGAACAAATGCAAGGACTTACTAGGATATACAGTAATTTTTCACAGCGCTGAAAAGAAAACTGTAAAACAGAGAAATAAAGCACAATTTTTTTTTCATTTCTCCCCGGTCTGGTTAAGTGACTGTCTTTGGTTTTAAAGAAGATCCTCACTCAAATTTGAATTAAAATGATTCAAATTTGACTTGTAGAAAATAAAGAACATCCAGCTGTGCTCTCTCCAGTCTACTGAGGTACTTCAAACCTGTTCTCACTCCATGTTCATCTGCTCTTTTCCGCTCTATTCTAAATGAACCTCAGTCTGCCTTAATGTAGCATTCACCGAGCAACCAACAGCCAAGTGGTGACTGAAAAAAAGGTTCAGCATTTGCACTCTCACCCACCCCAGTGACACACCGGTTGTTCCCATTACACAAGATGTTATTGCTGTCAGGTTCTGTTTATCTCACTTCACACAGACACACACACACACACACACACACACACACACACACACACACACACACACACACACACACACATTGTCCCTGAAGGCATACTACTTTGCTGAAAAGAGCTCGAATGTCATGATGGACAATGCACATCATCATCAGGGTGTTTTCACCTGACTGTACAGAACATGCACATACACCCACCTGCATACATTTACTGTATATGGACACATAATATATTGCTAATTCATATATTCTGTTATAAATCAAATCAACATCTTGTTTTATACATGCATATTAGATTGTATAGTAGCAGTCAAAGCAGTCACAGAGCTCAGATGGGAGGAGCCGTAGATAAATTAGTTAAACTTTTTCATATCAGAAAAAGAAATCTCAACAATTGAATAATCATTCAAGCAATTTTCATATATTGTGGATTTCGACAAATATCATTTTTGCGTCAGATATTCCTTTGGTCTGGATCAGCACTCCACCTTCACTGGAGCATATTGCAACAGACATTCTGCTATGTGGCAAATGGGATGAATTAAACAGTTGTCTAAGGGGAGCAGTGTAAAAAGCCACCACGGAGAAATTAATGGCATCCCTACGGTTTTTGATGGTTTGAGTTGTTTTAGGTGGTGAGAGGTCATTCCTCTTCTGACCTCCTGTATTTGCTGGTTTAACTTGCCATCAAAATTCCTCCGTGAGTCACCAAACCGCCAGCACACTGACTGCTACAGGAAACACACTGACTGCTTCAAGGCCCTTAATCCCACTTCAGAAAAGAGGCGTGAGATTGTTGAAGTGTCTTTTTTACTTTCTTCTTTGGTTTGAATTCCTTCACTCTTCTGCTTCATTTTGTTTTAAAAGAAACAAGTTTGAAAACATGTTTTCACATTACATTTCGATGCTGTTGGAAACATTTTCTGTATTTTCTTAGTTGTTGACCACACCTGTTAATTTATCAGCTCAGAGAACTCTTCATGTCCAAGGCAATACATGGTGATTATGCTGTGTTAAAAACCAACACAGCAGGCTCCTAACACTGGGGTGAAGTGTGAGTATGTGAGTGGGAGAACAGGTTGTGGGTGTGTGTAGTGGAACCTTCATTCCAGGATGAACAATATTAGTTTGGGAATTAAACTTTTCTCTATTTCTTCGGAAGGAACCTTTGACCCAAGATGGTGAATTCAAACTAAATTTACAGTCCCTGACTTCTCCCTCCTTTCCTCTCAGGTCTCTCCTTTTTGCTGATAAAGGGACCTGGACCATGTCTACTACACCCAGTTCTACCGAACCCCTTCAACACCTTTACACAGCCCTGCAAACGTTTGGGTTTCTATTGCCCTTTTTCCACTGACCAAAAAACTAGTTTAAACCTGTGTACAATCGGCTTTTGGTGGCAGTGGGAAAGGCTTACTGACCGGTGTCGAACGAGTTGGCAAGCGAGAAGTGTTAAAATCGCCTTTACACGGCTCTGCTCCAATCGGCATGCGGTGTGAACGCCAGACCCTGGTTGACCCGCTAATTTACGTGGTGATATTGGGCGGTACATATAACAAAACAACTCTGCTGGCCACAAATTCACGTAGCCTATATTCTGTGGGAAAATCAGCCGTCACTCGCTGAGTTGTGGATGGACTAAAGTGCTAAACAAGAAAGCACACTGGCTCGCTCTCGATTCTTTACTTTTTTTAAAAACAAAACTTTAACTTAAAAATAGGCTACACAAGTCAGAAAGATTGCATCAATTATTGTTTACTTGCCTAGATTTCTGTTGCACGGATGACATCATCATCTTGAACGCAGCGTGATTGCATCACCAGACTCTCAGCGGTGGGGACAGAGGCATCGCAGCTGCCAGCTGCGATCAGATCCAGCTTTTTTTTGTCAAGGGGAAAAGAGCCGAATGCTGATCGTTCGCGGGTCAACTCGGCTTTGAAAAACCCGCGTAGACCTGCTAATTTCAGTGCGAAAGCTGCTTGAATTTCTTCTGTATCCAATGCTACAGTATCCATGACTGGCAGCTGTGACGTGCCGACGGTGGCCCATGAACTCACACTGCAGAGACTTGTTGCATTGCCAGTGTCCCAACCAAGATGCCACTGTTGTTTACAGTATGTCAATGTGTCCATGAAACGGGCCAGACCCCTCAAGGATTGAAGAAAAATTGAGCAACTGGATAACTGAACAGAGCAGGTGATGACTCTTTTAAGCATTGGTAGGAATGTAAAATGCAGAATACCAAACAGTCAAACCAAGAGATCTTCAGCAAGCTCTCCTGTCTCAGTGTGACTGTTGTTAAGGTTGCTCACATTCTGCTGTCTTAGTTACACTTGTATCGGGACCGAAACATAAACCCCAACAAAATGAGCGTCTTTAGACACTTTGAGGAAAACAGAGATAGTGTGATCCTCTCCGCCTCAGCACCACTCTGCAGCCCCCAAGCCTCATCTCCAGTTTTTACTCCAACCTTTCCTCGCACGATGCTTATCTTCACAAGTTCGGTTTAATTATTCAGCGATGTGGGAGGTGAAAGAGACAGTTTGACGCTCACTCTCCTTGTATGAATTCAGAATCCATCTCATCATGAATACGCAATGACCCGCTGCAGCGTCTCAAGGATTCTGGGTGGCGAACACACCGCAGTCATCAGCTCTTGTTAATAAATGTATTGATCTGCTGTGCCGTGTCACTTTGAAGGTCTTAGAACTCTGCAGAGAATCTTGCAAGGTTACTGGCATAAAGAGACTGTGTTTGCATGTGTGTGTGTACAAGCGTGTTGTTGATTGTATTGTTTGCCACACAATTTTTTCCACATTAAGCCATGAGGATTTTTTCTTCAAGCATGTAAACACAAACAAAAATCTGGTAAAAATGCCAGTAACCTGAAGTTGTTCTCCATTGCTTTCTGCTCTGGTGAAATTTCGAGTATTGCATTTTGGATTTTTTAAACTCATTCATTAAAATCTTTTATGTCTCAGAGTTTTTTACTTTTCATGTTGCTTCCATCAAATTCACAATGAGGACATGCACCAGAGTTGTACATCAACAAACACAACCCTCCATCGAAGGTTAATTAGAAAGTAAAACAATAAACCAGGAAAAGCAAGAAGTTTAGACTTCTCTGAACTCTCAGTCTGAATTGTTTACCAACGTACATATATTTCAGTTACTAAAAGTTACAGAAGCTTTGAGGGATACTGTAGCTACTAGATGAATAACAATTTGGGACCTGGAAGACCTGGATCTTTGAAGGGAATTTTTTTTAAAAGAGACAGATTTCTCATCACTATGATGAAATAAATCACTGCATTTCCTAATGCTACTATCTGTTCTCTGCATATTGGCCTGATCATGCGTGATGTTATTCATGAGCTACTGCCTGAACCAAGAGCAGCGGAATGAGGAGGAAATTTAAATTAGTGTAAAATGTGGCTGTGGTCGATCAGGGCAAACAGCTAGGCTAGTTGGTGGTTAGTAAATTTCTTTGTTCCTTATTGGAAAAGCAAACATTAAGAGAATGATGTTATTGTATGTTCATTAAAATACAAAAAAAAAACTTAAAGGTAGAGTTGGGCAACGATAAAAGCCACAAGCCTTTATTGGCTTGCATGCTAATGCCAGGGTTAGTGTTACATTCAAAATCGTAGCATTGCAATATACAGATCCTGATTTCCATCATACCTATCAAATTCATCATATCATATCATGTCATATCATATTTAACTTTTTAGTAGCCTAAGCAGAAAGCCAGATGAGGATCCCGTTTTACTCCCAGAGCAGAACAGAGCTCCCTCCATTTATCCAAGGCTGCTCCACTGTTGACTCTCATTTTACTCCAATTTGGCTCTTTTTGTCACACTAGGTAAAATTATATTTTCTTTGTCTTGCAGGAGTATGTGTTGGTGTTGGTTTATAGTCTTCAGTGTTGTCTCAATACTGGCAGTGGCCAGGTTAACGAACACGTGCAGCGTATCAACGCAGATGTAGACCTGAGGATTTGAGCCGAATCCTTCTCACTGAGCAGCAGAAACAGAACTATAGAGGCAGCTGAGGTGAATAGAGATTGGCTCATCCTACACATCAGGCAATTGTAACAGATGGTGGGGAAAGAAAATAATAGTATTTAGGATTTCAATTTACACAAAGCGCCTTTAAGAACAACCTCTTCAACTATCTGGATGACAATGTTTGCAGGAAACCTGTATGCCATGATTGATACTTTTGATTATGATGCATTTGTCTTTTGGTGATGTCACTTTGTGCTTTTTGAGAAAGATTGGGCAATATCTGACTCTTAGTACAGTCCTTGGTTATCTATCACATCAACTCCTGCAGACTTCCAGCATTTCTCCCAGCTTGCAAAGTGAAATTTTATGTTCCATCGACCAAAAAAATAGAAAAAATCACTGAAGTTCTCCACCTCTCGTTGAACTACACTGGCTTCCCATGGCTGCCCCAATTTAAACCACTTCATTGATATTTTAAACATTAAATGGCAGGAGGGTTTGACCCTACCTAACTGAAACCAGTCACACAGGCTTATAATTTTCAACCATTAAAACAGCCTGGAAGCCATCAAAACAGTCCGATTCTACTGTCTCTACAGAGCTGTCTCAGTTCACTTTCACTTGGGCTTATTATTTTTTCCACTGCTTCTCAGACAGATTCCACCTGTCAGCTACTCACCTGCAATATAATTTGTAATTTAACCAGCATCAAAATGATGGTTTTCACAAAATTATCTGTCTAAACAGAGGCTTAGAGCATTCGGAATTGTAAGGACAACTTGGGACATTGGTAGGGACACATGTTGATATCCACTGGAGGCATGCGAGCATTGACAGAAAAAAAAGTCTAAGTATAGTTTCTCAGCTTTGGAACACTGCATGGTTATAATATAAGATGAATGTGAGTTTAGCATCAAAACAAGTGAGAAGCAAAGAATTTTAAGGTCTAAACCTGATGTGATGTTATTATTTCACTTCTAATTATTCTCTCAAACTCTTGAAAGGCAGTTATAAATGTACATAGAAGCCAGTGTTTTGATGAGCATGAAACTTTGGCATAAGTTTATTAAGGAGATCTCTGACCCAGCTTGTACGCTGTTTCCTGCTTCGTGGGGCTTTTCCTTTAGCCACCCTGCTGCTTCCTCCTTTCCCCCACTATCAGCCCGTCCACACAACATATGTTGTCACTGCTCCGGTCCGGTACTCTCCCAGTTTTTTTTCTCAACCAGCCACTCAGTCTGCTTCCAATTCTAATGGGCTCTTTGCACAAGTCCACTACTTCCTGAAATTAATACAGCTCCTATGCTTCCTGCCTTTCATTAGTGGACATTGATTGGTGCAGGTGTGCCTGAGCTCAGTCACCACTACGACATTAGCCAGACACACCAGGATTAATCAGTTTGTCCATTAATGAGAGGCAGGAAACAAAGGAGGTGTATTAAGTTCAGGAAGTAGTGGAGTTGTGCAAAGAGCCCATTCTTTGCACATCCAACTGCGTCTCATTATCTGCACATCAATCTGTAATTTATTTATGACACGCCAATAAATTTGTATCAACACATTATGTGATTGAAAGCTGGAGTGTGGTATTTGTCTCTGAAGGAGACTGTTGCACACGCAATCATCTTCAAGGAAGTGGTCATGATTATTGTTCCGCAGCAGGAGTCCATGTATGTCCATGAGTGGCATAGTGGCATAGTCATGCAACTATACTGCAGTAGGACCGGAGATCAGAGACTGACTGAGCTTCAACAATGTTCTTGATAAAAAAAAGAAAAAAGAAAAGACAAGAAATGAAATGAAATGAAAAGAAAAGAAGAGAAAGCTGAGAAAGAAAAAGACTTCCAAGAAGAGAGCAGCTGAAGAGAATGTGATTCAGTGGAGGGAATGAACACATAAAAAGCCAAGTGATGAATAAATAACTTAAAAGAAACACCACAACATGTAATGCATCAGTACAATGATGAGCGAAGGCTGCTCGTCTTTGATCCATATCACAAGGGCCGCACACAAACTTCAAACAAAGGACACTAATAAGAATGCAAGGGAAGCGACTTGTCTGAACTCAAAGAAAAACTGAGCATTTGTTGCTCATGATGGGAATTATGTTTATTTTCTCGATAGCAGTTAGCTATTTTGTAGTCCCTTTGATTCTTGCACACCAGAAGCAAGAGGAAGACTTTTTATATCCAGGTGATATTTACCAGTGAAACAAACAATAAACCAAGAAAAAAAATGGCTTTGTTTTCTTTAGGCCTCAACTTTTTAGGATTCAGTGAACATTAAAAAACCCAAACATTTTAAACAACTTCCTTTTTGTTGTAAGAATGCTCTTATCATGCTGTTTTCAGAGTTTTTTCCAAACTTTTGCCTCTATGATATAGTTACTGGAATTTGTAAGCAGAAGAATCTGTGGCAATTAAATCAACCACCTGCTCTTTTCAAGTCAGTTTATCTGCACACATCAGTGTAATTAAAGCATCAGATGTCATGGAATTGGAGCGCAGCGACATTTGGCTGTCAAGAAGCCGCTCACTGTGATTTACCAGTCTGACGCAACCCCGGTGACTCATGCAGATAGTCACAAGTGAGTGGATCTCAGTGAAACCGAGCTGATTTAACAAATGCCTTTGAGTCTCAATGAAACACACTTTCACAGAGAGGATGCACAGTCTGTAATCTTCATGTCAGCGAACAATGTTATAATTACACAGCATGCATCCATGGCATTGATTATAATGATCTGAGACAATAACCTCAGCAGTCAGCTCCAGTCACTACAGTGTATGTGATCCATTCTACATTCATAATACATGAATAACTGTGAAAGGAAAAAATCTTCAAATCTTTAAAGTCTTAGAGGAGCCAAACTTTTGACCTAAAGTGCAGCATGGAAAATGAAAGCCAACCTGTATGCTGATCACATTAGCTTGTAGTGTATCATTTATTAATTTTATCTGTCATTTTTTATATGAAATTATTTTGTTTTGCAGTTCTGCACTCGCTGAAAAGCTCATTTTACATGGCTGTTGTTAGGAACAGCCGCACCAAATTTAAGTGTGCAACGGCTCAAGACAGAGTATTTGTTCATTTGGGCTCTTTTTTCAAAACACAACCATTTCTCCACACTGGGGAGCAACTTTCTCTATGGGAAAAAGTTGTGCTTTCTTTTCTCCAAATGTCCTGCTGTGTATTTTGACCAGACGTCTCCATGTTCTGGTCTGCTCAAAAGGACATTGGAAGGACGGAGTGCCAGAACTGTCAATTCGGACCCGTGTGCAGGAGTGTCCTGTACATCTATGCTTATTCATCTAAAGTTGTGTGTAAATACAAAAATTGTGTATTCTCATCCGTGTAAAATCACACAAAGAATATCTACTGTATATTTTGTCTGTAAGAATATGATTTAAAAAGTTTCCACTTGAAATTCCACAACACAACGGTTTCTTCATTCAGTATTTACCAACCGTTAGCTGTGAGTTAACTGTCAAAATAAATCATGGAGGGGTCATGGACATTATTCATAGAGTAGAAGTTAAATGTGCTTGTTAAATGAATAATGACATGGTGCAGTGTTATTCATCTGAGAATGTACTGATGTAATTTCTGAAACCTGACAAGAACGAAATGACATATTTATTTATGTTTTTGTCCTGATACATTATACCCCAGAGCTGAAAAATAGCTTCTTTCTTTCTCACATGACTGTCAGTGAACTGAACTGAAACTTATTTGAACTGAAAGTCTGCAGAGTTTGTAAAAACTGTTAATTGACCCTCTGCTGTGCTAAAAGCAAACAGTTTTCAGGCTATTTTTTCAAAGGTAAGCCTAAAAGCAAAGCAAGGAAGGCTGAAATATTAAATCTAAGACATGTCCAATTCAGTTCACAGCAGTGAAAGATGCTTCCAGTCTGTTCACAGAGTTCAGTAACAGTGCCACATTTCCACCAATCATCTCCCATAATGCACCAGGGCCTTGAGACAAATGAGAAACCTGCTGCATGCAGTTTCCCAACCACAATCCTGATTAATGTACTATAAACACACGAAAAATGAAATTTTAACTCTCATTACAATGTCTCTCAATCATTAATGGGTTATTTTAATAAAGTTTAGTTTTAAATATAGCTTTATGATGATTTATAGATAAAGCGTATAAATACTAATAAATATATTATCAAAGCAAAAGACAACATCAATAATGAAAGTTACTGTAGGAAGCATCAAAATTGATTAAATGTGATCTTCTGATGAGTTTAGGTTGATTTTCTTTAGTTTAACATGATGCTGCTGTTTCTCTGCATCCTCGGTGCAGACAGCTCTGCACCGAGGATGCCTCCTGCCAAGCAAACATGACAGGCGATGACAGTGGCTGCTGGAGCCGATGAATAGTTTATTACCTACCTGCTGTTAACAGAAAACATCCATTACACTTTCCCAACACCAGCCACAGTTCATTCAGACAAGCCCTGTTTTAATGTAGCTTAATATTTCAGGCTCATTTTCATTATTCATATTTTTGTTTTCTCCACTCAGTTTCTGACTCACTTCTTCATTTGTCCAAAATGTTATGTTTTCATTTTTAGATGTTTCAGTTCATATACAGTGTTAATTTCATCTGTTAGTGTAGTAACCTAGGCAACAAACAACACCATCGGGTTTTTTTTTACATTGTCGTCTTACTATGAGACCTTGGAAGCAATGGTAAGATTTTATTTTTGATTGTGTCACAATAATAAGCAAATAAAAAATACAACTTCTTGTTCCTCTATTTTTTTCTCCTTGTGCTTCTCTGATGGAGGTCCAACATCTTAGCAGGTTTGGATGACAGGTTTTGATCTGACACCTGTGTTTAATTTGATTTTATTTCTTTTAAAACGCTGCTTCCACCCACTGGACGAAGCAGGTACAACACCCTAAGTTCAGTTGAGTTTCTTTTTTTCTTTTTTTTTCTTTTTTTTCCATATTTAGATACAGTACAGACCAAAGTTTGGACACACCTTCTCATTCAATGGGTTTCCTTTCTTTTCATGACTGTAAAATTATAGATTCACACTGAAGACATCAAAACTATGAATAAACACATGTGGAAATATGTACTTGATAAAACAGTGTGAAACAACTGAAAATACGGCTTATATTCTAGTTTCTTTAAAGTAGCCACTTTTTGCTCTGATTACTGCTTTGCACACTCTGGATTCTTTTGATGAGCTTCAAGTCACCTGAAATGGTTTTCAGTTCACAGATGTGCCCTGTCAAGTTTAAAAAGTGGGATTTCTTGCCTTATAAAAGGGGTTGGGACCACCAGTTGTGTTTTGCAGCAGTCAGGTGGATACACAGCTGATAGTTAGAATTTGTATTATGGCACGAGAAAAGCAGCTTAGTAAACAAAAACGAGTGGCCATCATTACTTTAAGAAATTAAGGTCAGTCAGTCCGAAAAATTGGGAAATCTTTGAAAGTGTCCCTAAGTGCAGTCGCAAATACCATCAAAAGGAAGGAAACTCATTGAATGAAAAGGCGTGTCCAAACTTTTGGTCTGTACTGTATGTGATGCAGCAACAGAAAACTAAAAAATTTTTGTTTTTTTTTATTTATCAAGTCTATACAGCATAATCTTAAAATCCTACCATCTCTTTCCACTTATAAATATAGGAGACAAAGAATCAAAATCATCTTTCACTTCTGGAAATTAAAGTAAAGCTAAAACATGCAAATGCCCAATTATCCCAAAACTGGAAGCAGAGTAAAATGTGAATAAAAACAGAATGCAGTGATTTCCAAATCTCATAAACTTCCTTCTCAACAGAATGTAACGGATCAGATGTGTAGAATGGGACATTTTACCATTTCATGGAAAATATTTGCTCATTTTTAATTTTATGTCAACAACATGTCTCCAACATCTGGAACAGGATGATGTTTATCCTTGTGCAGCATCCCCTCTTCTTTTAACAACTCTCTGTTTAGGAAGTGATGAGAGCAGAAGCTGAAGTTTTAGGAGAAGAATGTTGATCCCGGTCTAGTCTGATGCAGGATTGTTCAACAAACCCAGACCTTTGAGCAGTATGTTTTCTTTCATGGTGCAACAAATGAATTATGTTGCTGAAGTATTGTTGCTCTAGACTGCAGGTATAGGCCAGTAAAGCACCCAGTTTTTTCTCTTGTGAATCCATGCTGTACTGACGATAGATGTACTTTAGCATTGTCTTGTTGAAATCTGCAGTCTCTCCTGAAAGAAACATTGTCTGAATGGAAGAAAATGTTGCTATTAAACCTCAATGTACTTTTCAGTATCACTGTAGCTTCACAGACGTCAAAGCTGCCGTTAAGGCAACCCCACACAATCAGCGATCTCTGCTGAAAACACGCTGGATGGTCCCTCACAATCTTTGTCCACCAGACATGCACCCATGGTTTAAAAAAAGAATTTTAAATCTCCATTTTTCTGACCACTGATCAGTTCTTCCAATTTGCCTCAGAAATGTTTCATTGAATTTTATCCCAGAGTTAATTGTTCAGAGATAGTGATTTTTTTTTAAGTCTTCCCAAGGCATCCAGTTTTGGCATTTTCGGCTTGTTCCGTGCTCTTGGAGATTTTTCATGATTCTCAGAATCTTTTGGCGATATTAAATACTGTAAATGTTGGTATCTTCAAAGTCTTCACAAATTTGTCTTGCAGAGCACCTTTCTAAAACTGGCCCAGATTTATAGTAGCCCTGCCTTTTTAAAATGCTCTTTGTATGCCCAATCATGTTATTGAACTGTAGCCCATAGCCCAATTCGTTTTTCAATGCTCCCCTGGTTGATTTTGATTATCCAATTACTTCCCAAAACCTTTTTTTCTTTTTTAGACTAATTTTGAATGTGTACTGTACCACCACAATCAAAATTAGTTAGTATTTATTCATTAAATTGTTAAAGGTCTCACTTTTAATATATGTTATATTGTTTATCTTTTAAAGGAAAAAAATGTGTTCATGAGGCTTGTGAGTAATTAAAATCTGTTTTTATTTACATTCATACATCATCCTCATTTTTTTTTTATAAAGTCTGTATCACACATAACAGTTTTGAAAAGTAGGTTCCAACCAAATACTTTTATCCATCATATTTGACATTTCTTTGTTATTTCTCTTTGGCCTTTTAAACAAATAATATCATGAGATGCTGTTGATATCATATCAACAGCATCTCATGATATTATTTGTTTATTTACATTAATTACATTTGCCATATCAATGATATGGCAAATGTAATCACTGCTTAGACTTTAAACTACACTCATTTCTAAATCCTTTCGATCTTTTTCTGCCACAAAGCTTCCTTCTGAAACCAAGTTTATCTATGTCAAATTTTAGTCATAGAGCAGTTACTGAATGATAACCCTTAGTTATTGACAATAAAACTAATGAGAATAAAACTGTGATAAGAACAAATAACTGCTACGTGAGGATAGTGCGGTCACATTGTTTTGACATTTAATATTGTGTTACCGAATTCACCTCAAAAAAAGGTTGTGTAAAATCGTTGTGTAATATTTACATCAAGTTAACAATAAGTAGTAATGCACCGCATTTCCGGTCTATCATTGAGCGCTCCCTTCAGCTTAAAAGCTTACTTGATAAACTCAAGTACCCTGAGTACCCTTTGGGCAGTTTTGATTGTCCTTTGTCCATGGAGGGTAAATAGACCTCTAACAGGATGTTCGATCATTTTAGAGAAGGTCTCAATAATAGAGTTCAAACATGTCTGGTATTGCAGGGCTTACAGAGTTAAACCCGTGGACAAATGAACAAATGAGCACACGCTTAAAAACAAGTTATTTAAGTGGTTAGGATGTCCTTGTTAACTCTAAGTGATCACTGCTTCCAGAGCATAGACTGTAAAAACAAAATTCCAGAGTCACATTTCCTACAGGAGTCTTTGGTAAAGGAGAATAATCCTCAGGAGAAAAAAGTTGAAAATTTTACCACATAGACTACCTGTAGGACCTCCTCTATTTCAACGGGGCCAAACTGGATGGTGGTGATGTCATCAGTCGGCTGTATTTGTTTACTAAAGATTGTCAAGGGTCAAAGATTGAGCTCTTTTATCTAAGGGCGTAGGTAAGCATATAGAGGGTTCTTTTCACTGAGTGCTGTACTAATTTCTTTGTAAATAAGTAGCTCATCCTTGCAGATCTAGATCAATATTTGAATAGAAATATCACTGAAAAAATACAGTTCACATCATGTTGGTATTTGCATGTTGCATTTGCATATTCTTATTTTCTGGAAAGACAGAACTTAAGACTGGGTGGCTTTACTGTGACATGTCTCCGGTGCCTGATTGTAATACTAATAACGTCACCACGTTTTTTTGTTTTTATTTTGAAGCTTCTGTCCGGAAACACCTCAGTGTTTCTCTGACACTTGTGATAGCTGGACCTTCTTTCAAAGAGAACAGTACCGCAGCGAAGATGGCGGCGCTTCGAGTCGTGGTGCTCTCCGGGAGTGGGAGAACTCTCCTAAGCACACCGAAAACCCTCAAAGCTCCCAAGGTATATCCATAGACCCGAGTCGCTTCGGAAAGTGTGTTTTTTAAAATTGACGGTGTGATGTGGAAATGCTGCTCTGAAGTGTCCTGCTAGGAAGCTAACGTTAGCTATGCGGCTTGCTACGGGATAAGACAAGGTCACTTGTGTCTCTACCTATTTCAGGCTGTCATCAACTACTACAGCTTCACAGACATTTTGTCAGTATTAATTTGTATAGATCGATATCACGTATATAGCTTTTAGCATAAACAGTATATCAAAGAATCGCGTAATATGCATTGCGGTGAGCTATGTAACAGGCTAGGCAGTTAGCTAAATGGCTCATAATGTCGGGTCAACCACCCGGCACACATGTAGCTAGACCGAAATGCTAATTTCTGTAAACTGTAGAGTCTGGGGAAATGTAATCCAGATGCTACCAGTGTCGCTAAGTAATACAACTCCGACATAATCCATGTAATTGTTTAATGTATCTAACGAGCGGACGCTTAAGTAATTAAAGTATTTAGCTGGCTAGCGAGTTAGCATTTCAAGGACTGAAGGAACTTCCGGTGATGAAAATCCGGTGTGTGTCCTATTTCAATTAACGTTTTATCTTTGATTGGTAAACTACACGACTGGGTTGTAACATGAAGTCTAAAAAAATCCTTTGTAATAAATGGTAAACAGTTATTGATCTCGTAACACTAAAAAAATAACTGGCGCTTATTTGTTAATGCAAGTTTCTGTTTTGTTTTTTGTTTTGTTTTGTTTGGGATCTTGGAAGATATCTTGACCGGACAGAGAGACGCTGGGTCCGATTCATGAATTGCAGCTGTTCCATTCCTATTATAAATGTAAATATTGGTTTTCCAGCAGCAACAACATCAATGTGTAAATCCCAAACTAAACATAAATTAATCTGTAAATGACATCCTGATTAAGTGCTGCACTTGGAGGTGGAGAATGATGATGGTTGTTGTCAGTGAGATGCAGGGATGTAATCATGTGATGCCCCCTCCCTATCTGGTTATAAAAACACCACTGAAGGGCAGTTTCGTAAGTAGATCACACAGTGCCAGGAAGGGTAAAACGATGATCTAAATAAGGGGTGCCCAGCTTCGGCCCACAATCCTGAATGTTTTCAATGTTAACCTGCTCCGGTACACCTGAATCAATTATTTTGGAGAACTCAATAGACTGTTTGATCCATCTGATTTATGTCAGGTGTGTTGAAGCAGGGATTTATTTGAAATCTGAGTGGCCCTCATTGACTGACTTTGGACACCCCTGATGTAAACGTTCCAGGCTGCGTCCTTACAAGAAGAAATATCTTGATGTGTGCGCGTTCATTTCATTTATTGTGTAAACCAGTAAATTATCAATATTCTCTTTACCAAATAGTTGCTCACTGCTCCAGTTTGATTTTTATAGGAGATGTCGTGAAAATGGATTTACTCACTGCAACTATAATCTTGATTTATGTATTGCTGTAATCCAGATTAAACAATTAAATGAAAATGTTCTCTTTTTTTTCTTTTTCTCTTTTGTCCATAGGCCAACATGTCTTTTGCCAGCTTGCCAGCTAAGAAGAAGGTTGCCCTGACGACGCTAGGTGTGGTGGCAGCTGGTGGTGCAGGACTCGCCCTGATGCTGCACCAGTCCGTTAAAGCCTCTGACTTGGAGCTCCATCCTCCTCACTACCCCTGGAGCCATGCTGGGCCGCTGTCCTCTCTGGATCATGCAAGGTGTGTTGAAGCTACCTAACCATTATCTAACATAGTCACTTTAAAATGATGTACTTTTGTGCTAAAATCTTACTACCACATAAAACTTTTGAGCTAGAAAGTGATTGATATTTTCTGTCAGCTTGGTGGCTTTTTTATTTATATTGAGAGTAAAGATTTGTTAGCTTAGATTTTGGTGCGGTCTAGACTTTTTGAGTTTTTCTTGAAAAGATGTCTGGCCTTTCATAACACAGTCTGGGGTAAATATTCAAGGTGTTCAAAAAGACATTTGATGTTCTAATCATTCATTTCCTGTACTGTTAAATCTTATTCAAGGTCATTGGTGGAGCTGGAGCCTCCATCCATCCATCCATTTTCTGAACCGCTTAATCCAAGTGGGTCGCGGGTGTGCTGGAGCCTATCCCAGCAAATATCAGGCGAGAGGCAGGGTACGCTCAGGACAGGGCTATTCTATCGCAGGGCCAATCTTCTATCAGTTTCTTTTATAAAAAGAATAGCTCAGTGTCTCAAAAGCAATCTCAAATATGTCATTCATTTGTTGTCGTTAATATGTTCGATTAGGGCAAGGTTAGATTTAATAAATCTTTTACTCTATCAAATAGTGAAAGACAACCGTGGTCAGACGCAGCTGAATGATCACCTTCTTTGTAGACTCTGTTTCACATTAGCATGACTGATCTGTGTCCAGTGGCGTTATTTATTAGATGTGAGGTCATTTCGCCATTCAGCAAAGAAAATGACATGTTTGTTTACATCAGTCACACCATCACTAGCTCTTGTTTCCAGTGACCATTGCAGTTTGTCAGACCGATAAGGCTTACCATATGAAACCAGTTACAAGTGACATTGTGGTTTCTAGTCTACGAGCCGATGGCCATGATTCTCCATTGTGTTTCCACTATGAGGGGCAGATGTTGGTGACATATGGCTGCAGATCTTGCAACTAAAAACAGGCCTATTATTGCTTAATTATCGCTGAAAACCAGAGGAACGTCTTAATAATGCCCGTCAAAATTGTCAAATGTAATCTTTGTCAAACTACAGATAATCTAATAATGCTTATACAGTTCAGAGTGCTTCATTTATATTCTTTGTAAATGACAACGACTTTTTGTCTCTAACGTCTCTTCATGTTGTCTTTCCCTGTCTGTGTCTGCAGTATTCGCCGTGGTTACCAAGTGTACAAGCAAGTGTGTTCAGCCTGCCACAGTATGGAGTACCTGGCCTTCAGAAACCTGGTGGGAGTGTCGCATACAGAGGATGAGGTTAAGGCCATAGCTGAGGAGGTGAGACTGTGTGTGTGGGCTAATACGAGTTAAGAAACTGGTCACATCATGCTGTCTACTCCTTTTATAAACGCTGGTATCGTTTCATTACTAATGTTTAAGGTTTATGCCAAGTTCTGCCACTAGATGGTGACTCCTGGCGGTGTCTGCTGGTACATTTAGAGGAATTTGAATGTTGTTTGGTGTGTTCAGGTTGAGGTTGTCGATGGTCCTGATGAGAATGGCGAGATGTTCACCCGGCCTGGAAAATTGTCAGACTACTTCCCGAAGCCCTACCCCAACCCAGAGGCCGCTCGCGTCGCCAACAATGGAGCCCTTCCCCCAGACCTCAGCTACATCGTCAACGCCAGGTAACTCAACGCATCCTGGCTGTCATTTAAAGTCCAGAACCATCTGCTGAAACATTGATATTCCTGATGTTTACTTGTATCTGGCTGCTACCCGCAGACATGGAGGAGAGGACTACGTGTTCAGCCTGCTGACAGGTTATTGCGAGCCGCCTGCAGGAGTCGCAGTGAGAGAAGGCCTTTACTACAACCCCTACTTCCCTGGTCAGGCTATCGGCATGGCCCCACCCATATACAATGAGATTTTGGAGTATGATGATGGTAAGTCAGCCGTGTGTAATCTATAAGCGTGCTGGTTCAGTGAAGGAAATCCACTAACATTAAGTTACAGACAATACAGATCCTCATGGTTTTCCTCTGTTGCCATAGGAACCCCAGCCACCATGAGTCAGGTTGCGAAAGATGTTTGTACTTTCTTGAGATGGGCTGCCGAGCCAGAGCATGACCAACGCAAACGCATGGGATTGAAGGTACAGTCCACTTTGTACCCTGTATACAGAGCTGAGAATCCTTTTCACAATCTGTTTTTCTGTTTTTTTTTAATAAGATAATTTCAGAGTTTGATGCTGCATTTCAGCAGTTTCCAGGACTGCCTTTTAGTTAGTTGAAATGTGCTTTTTGCACTAGAAATGAGTTTTAGGTGATTAAAAGCTATTTATCTGCATGAAGTTGATTGGTAATTAAGGTTATGAATATGATAAGGTATATGGTGAAAGAAAAATAACTTTGAATTATTTCTCCTTGCATTTCAAACATGTGCCAAAAAGGATCTGTGCGGTAGATGTGTGGTTCCAGATCAATATGACAGCATATTATTTGGCTTTGAATTTAGTAACGACTCTGACGTATAGCTGGATCAATGGAGACAGAAAAGTGAAACATGATACAAAAGGAGGGTCTGTCATGCAGCAGAGGCATGTTGCACTCTATAAGTGGGACTCCTGGTCATCTGCAGTTCATCTGACTCACAGGCCCACTTGGCACAGTTTATCTTGCCATTTCAAAAGGGAAAAGTTTTAATTCAGATGCAGAGACAAGTGATGTGGAATGAATCTGTGGTTGTCGTTTCAGCTGTTAATGGGTGCCGGCCTCCTCATCCCTCTGCTCTACTACATGAAGAGACACAGGTGGTCTGTGCTGAAGAGCAGGAAGATCGCCTACAGGCCTCCCAAGTAAAGGGAAAGGAAAACACCCCCAACTTGAGCCTAAAACTGAGAGGGCTGCGTTCAAAGACCCCACAATGCTCACCTCAAGATGATTATATAAACACACATCTCTCAAACACACACATGCCTTTTTAAGAGAGGGTAAAGAACTAAGGGTATAAACTACGTTAATTTCAACGGAAAATGCCTTTTTTATCACTGGCATACTAGAACCTATCGTGTGGCACGTTCTCCTGTATCTGGAATGTTGTGGTGCAAGTTTATTAGAGATTTGTGGCGTTATTGAACGCACCTTTTACAAATTTTGTCTGATCTGCAAGAAAACATTAGTGGCCGTTGACATCTGTATATCTCGTTTCAGACACTTTCTGGCAATTGACTGATAAGTTTATTGACTAGCTATCTTTGTAAGATACTCAATACTCATGCTAATGTTGAGAAATGGTTGGCTTTAAAGTGTGGGTGTACGTAAATTCCTCTTTGGCTTTCCTCTCCATAAAGCGTGATCTAAATCTCTGTTTTACTGTATAAATAAATTATCTTAAAAGGAAACTAATCGTGTGGCTTTTTTTATCTGTAGCTACATTGATGGCACACATCAGCGGTTTTCATTTATAAAATGGTAAATAACCGTTGCTGGCTGTGTTCCCCGACGCTGAGCAAAATAGAGTGAATAAGCTTTGCAGTTCACATTGTTTTGAACATAGAGGTTTTATTAAAACCTTTAAAATTCTCTACAAAGCCACCAGCTGGAATCTGATTTGAGTAATTGCGGATGAGGTGCTGATAAGATCTGTTCCCCAGCAGAGGGGAACAGATCTTAAGACTTTTCCACAGGGCCACTGTCCTTCAGGTGTTAGACGTTTCCCTGCCCCAACAAACCTGATTCTAGTTAAAGAGGCTCTGTGCAACATTATCATAGCCATAAAGCTGCTTGGAAGTAATTATTTTGCTTGACTGACCTGATGAAAAAGCGGACATTTTATTGGATTGCTGAGTCATGATGTTGCATGTCAAGGCCCTGGTCTTGTCTTTGATGGTCCTTTCAGAGAAAGACATCTGTAGTTTTCTCAACTATTTTACATTTGCTTTTTAAGTCCATGAATAGGTGAATGAATCTGTGTATTCTCTGACTGTAAATGCCTCTACACACTTACTGTCTCTCAAGTTGCCACAAAACCTGCTGCAGTAGTTGAGCTTGGGGCTTCATGGTATGTTTGCACTGCTATGAGACACAAAAGTTAGCAGCGTCGGTAAGTAAAAAAGTTATGCCTTTTTTTCAGCAAATGAGGCATTTTTCCTCTGGAAATGTCTTTCGACCTTTCTTTTTTTGTTGTTTATTTGCCGCTTTTTCATGACAAATCCAGCAAAGGGGCCAGTCAGTGTTTGAAATTAAAGTAAATTAGTCTGTCCACACAGAATGATTCCCTTTATTTTTCACTAGAGCAGCTCAGGAGCCAAAGGCTGCAGACCCCTGTAAGACCCCCTGCTTATTTACAGTAAGACTATTTATTTAAGGTTGCAGGAGCAATGTTTAGACAAAGCTAATGCAAAATGTCTGCTTTAATGTCTTTGTTGGAATAGGTTCCACAATTAACACAACAGCTACAAAACCTGTGTGATAAACCATTTAAAGAGATTTTACAAGCATGTGTGACAAAAGCAAGCACTGAATCCTTATTAAGAAAAAAAAACAACCTTCATTTCACAGTCACACAAACATATACATAACTGGTGACTGGAGCTCTTCAAGTAATTACTAAGACAAGCAAGCCTGAAGCTGGGTGTAGCCAACAAATTAGTAATACAAAGAAATCTCATGTGGCCAATTGCTTTTAGCTTGGATATAAGAAGCAGGAACTGCACATCATTTCCCATCAGTCTTTAAAATGTTTATTGTTTGATATTAGTAATAGGAATGGGCATTTAGCAACTAGTAAAAATGCTGGATTGGCTGTTGATTTAGGTGCAATATACTTCATCAACATCTTCCATTGTTCTCTAAGAGGCTATTACATATCTCTAGCTTGATTGGTCACATAATAAGGAACAGCTTAACATATGGTGAAGGACATGCTACATGTAAACACACACGGTCTTTGCAAACCTGATGAAACTGTTGTTTTAATGAAACAAAAGTCACAGTTTAACACAGTTGAACAACAATTAACAGTAAACTTGATTAATCGTGATGTCTTCCAGGCAATGCTGAGCCTAAAGTGGAAAACATGTTACCTGCCTGACTGGATTTTCTGCTTCATAACTGGAACATCTTTGAGTCGAGTTTCCAAGCATTGTATCTGTATCTTGGGACTTCCCCCCCTTCTTTTCTTCAGTATATTATAAAGCTTTTTAATCATTTGAATTATCAAAATTACAAAGCTCAAGTGTTTGTAACTTTTGGCCACTAGGGGTCTAAACCTGTAACTTCCCACAGGCCATATGACATTGGTGTAAAATGAAACAGTCTCTCTCTTTCTTGGCTCCTCAGACTCCGTGTTCACCTTCTTATTATGTTCAGATTTGACCAACTTTCAAAGAAAAAGTAGCATGAAGCTCAGCCCACTGTGTTTTATAGCTGAACAGCAGAGTCATACTCACATTAGGCTTATATTTGGGTCAAAAGTTTAGTTTGGGGGGAAATGACAGATTTAGGACCCCTAGTGGCTGAAAGTTACACAGTATCGCTTTTATGGTGCTTTGGTAAAAACTGCGAGCCAATTCTTTTTGACCGACCTGCTGAAAATGTGTATATTAGCATTGTGCTAACCTGCATACATCCAAACAAGTACATCACCCATCTCATCCAAGCAGCAGTGTGGAAGTGGACGGTTGGTTGATGGTGTTAACGCATGTATTTCCATCAAGCTGAGTCCATTTCTTTCATAGTAAGACTGCAGCTTTCTAAGTCAGTATGCACCTGTGTCAGCGCAGTCATCTAACTGAGTCAACCTCAAGTTCTCAGAAAGCTCTGCAATCTGAATTCAACATGGCCCTGGGATGAACTTTTTAGCTATGATCTTGAGTGGCCGTGCGTTCACGGTGTTAAAGTAAGGAAAAAGTCTCTCAGTGAAGTTATGTGTGAAAGTGTGAACGTGCGTGTTGGCGTCAAGATCAAAGAACAGCAGCTTCCCCCTGTTCCAGTCGAGATAAACTCTGATCCTGCGGAGCTTCCCAACCAGTGAAAGTGCTGCGGATGGATCCGATAAGGAGCGTGCAACGTATTTCCCATCAAAGCATCCTATTCTCCATAAACAGGACGGGTGCTTCCCTTTCCTTCGGACAGACTCTGCAGCGACACCCACGAACCAGTCCGTGTTTTCTCCGACCTCCACATCCCAGCTGTGGGTTCCTGAGTTGAAGCTCTCTGAGCCGAGGACGATGCGGAAGAAATCAAACCTCTCCGGGTTGTCAGGGACGTCCTGCTTGTGTCCGCATTTGACGCTGGTCAGATCCTCGGACAGGGTGAGCTCTGAGCTAGCCGTGTTTGGATCCAGGATCACAGGCGTGTACGGGGCAATACTTTTCATCTTGCTCCATATGTTGAAAGTCAGGTTGCCCAGGTGTTTTGCCATATCTATCAGAGCCCCTGAGACCGGCTGTGGATCCTCCAACAGGGGATGTTGCAGGACTCTTCTCACAGCTGTCTTAAACCCCTGCAGGAATGAAACATCTTCAGCTCCTATAATTTCCTCTGTGGCTCGAATTGTTTCTGAAAGAGCTGCGATTTCTTTACTTAGTGCCTCCGACTTCACCTTCATCCTCTGACTCTTCCTTTCCGCCTCCTCCCTCAGAGCACAGATCCTGGCTTCCTCTTCCTTCTGGAGAAACTGGTGGAGCTTCTTGAACTGCTCCCTGATGTGTCCCTCGGCGTGCTGAGCCTGGGCCCGAACGTGCTCTTTCGTCTGATCGCAGATCGCTTTAACCTCTCCGAAGACCTTCAGTTTCTCCTGGAAGGGCCTCAGGAGCTTTTGTAGCTCATTTTTATGCTCCGCCGCCACTTCGTTAACAGGTTTAAATCTATGTCCGTTGTGCGTCTCTGAATGCTGACAGACCAGGCAGGCGGGCTCCTGGTGATCCAGACAGAAGAGTTTGAATCTCTCAGCGTGCAGCTCGCAGAGGATCTCCTTCCCTGCTGAAATCCTCCTCTCGGCTCTCTGTACGATCGCCTCACAAACCTTTTTTAGTGCCAAGTTGGAAGGAGGCTCGCTCCTTGATGATCTCCTTCTACATACCGGGCACTCCAGGATTTGTTTCCCTCTCCACCAGTCCTGCAGACAGACTTTACAGTAGCTGTGGCTGCATGACAGGACAACAGGATCCTTGAAAATTTCACGACAGATAGTACAGCAGAGATCCTCCTCCGACCTCAGCGACATGTCCTCTCAGTCAGTGAAGCAGAAAACACAGTAGTTAGCTCGCTGGTCCCTCGTGGCAAAATTCAGCTGACGGATCCGAGCTGCTTGTCTTTATGTGCACGTTAACAGGAAGACAGTCACATCATTACTGGCAGAGTTGAGGCGTGTCATATTAGAGGTCGAGCTTTTGTCAAGTCACGTACGTGATATGTCAAGGAATGCTGCCAAATCTCTTTTTCAACTCCCTGGATCTCTTCTGGAGTCACAGTTACATGTTTTTGTGGCCATAATGCAGAGCTGGCCTGGAAAAATGGCAAATTCTCTCTTTATCGTATGGCAGCAGAACTTAAACGAAATCCAGAGCTGCCTCCTGTAAACACTTGTGGAAAATAACTGTCTTAATGAATCAGTGAGCTGACTTTTATTAGCTGTTTTTTTAAGATAGACAGGATACTTCAGAAAATCAATCCTAACTTTATACCGTCTTACTATGTAACACATGAACATGCCATTTCCTTATATAACAGTTAAGTACACAGCCAGTGTTTGTGCTTTAGGTTTGTATTTTCTGAATTATTTGCATTGTTTTGATGCTTTATCCTGATGCCATGCAGTGAAGAGTTGAGAGGAAATGTGTTAGAAGAAAGGAAGAAAGACTGCCGGACTGTGTTAGCTATTATTTAAAGTTCCATGTTTTAATCTTTGTTGGTGGGTTTTAGGACCCTTTCGATCAATTTGCGGGAATCTTTCTTTTTTCATTTTGTAAGAGGTATATTTCTACTCTTCTATTTACACTTCTTCTACACAAGTTGTCAAGATGTCACATGTTCCCAAATGCACACAGAGATGTACATGAACGTGTGATGCATTTATGATATGCTGTACCTCGGCAGCTGGGGATCATTGTCACGTACTGTTGCACCTTAGGGCTAGATTTCAATCTCATTCTTATGATTTTTATTTATTTATTCATTAATTTTTTTCTCTCTTTCTTTCTTTCTGCACAGTTTTTCGACAGATTCTAGTGTATCTGTGTGTGTATGGAATGTTGTGTCCTTTGCTGCAACCATATGATTGTGAACAAAGTTGCCCCGAGGGGGATAAATAAAGTTATCGGAATCTGAATCTGTACTGAACTGGGACAATAACTTTGCATATACAGAACATACCATCAGGTTAACAACAAGCAAAGGTGTTTATTTGGAAGATAGGGGTGAGTTATGATGTAACATATGACTCCTGATGCATCCTTTACAAACTTCCAAATCAAATCCTCACTTCACAGAAAAGAAAACCCTGTTCGTTCACGTTCAGGGGAAACATCTTCTAAAATCTAAATGATCTGACATGGTCATCGGTCCAGCAGCAGAATTAAGGACTTACTTGGATCATTTTGCTGTGGACTGCAGGTCGGCTGAAAAGAATGAGATACACCTTGAACTCAGAGACTCAACACCTCAGCAGGTGTGTTTATACACACCTTCAAACTCAAGAATGTCACAATCAAGGATAGCACCTTGATCACAGTAGCAATCACTCCATCAGGAAAACCTCAAGACAACAGATAAAAGTCTGATGTGGCTGATAAAAAAACAGTAGTTTACTTCTTAACTACTGATCTAAAAGGTGCAAAATTTTTTGTATTTGCATGACTGTCAGCTGATGCTTTTATCCAAAGCGACTTACAATTGAGTTTTACCAGCGGTGCCATTACAAAGAGGGAAAGGTGTTTTGCCCAAGGAAACGACAGGTGACTGAGGTGCGAGCGGAGGGATTTGAACCACCCTTCAAATCACTGAAAGACCCGCCCTACCACCTGAGCCACCTCTATTTGCACTTCATCCCCTCATTAGTTGTGCCTAACATGAGTTGGTGGTTAGCCTCGCTCATTTTATGGATACGTTGACATTAATAGACAATAGAATCTAAAACTGTTTTCTTATTTTACTTGTAAGATTATGGTTTTGTCAACAGAAGTGTTGAACTATTTCTATGTTAACTAATGTTTTTTTTCTTCACTAGGATGTTCATGATGATACTATAAAAACACCAAATTGAGTTCAAGCTAAAACAATAATAATAATAATAATACATTTTATTTGGTAGCGCCTTTCAGGACACCCAAGGACACTTTACAGACTAAAACAATATAGGATTTGTGGTTAAGCAACTAAATCCCTACTGCTTCTCTCATCCACTCATGATAAGGATTGACTTGGAAGTCAAGACTTCTTCATGTGTAGACGGGTTAATCTGCTATCACGTAGATCAACTTTTCCTGCCTAACCTGTAAAAGTTCTCAGGACATCTTGCGTCTTCCTTACACAACATTAGCCATTTCTATTTGTTTGACTGCCACTTTGTTCACCGGAAGTATACAAGCCAGCAAAAGTCACATGATGGTATTCATGCAATGTGGATGTGGCCAGAGTTGTGCTGGCAAACTGTCTTCTTAGACAGACACTGATTGTCAAGATCTTCTCAAAGAGAGGTGCTCTGCGATGTTGCAAGATGTTTGCAATCTTGGATGTCAACATATTAGCTGTGTCTACATTTAGAAAAGGAAATGAGTCAGAAAACTCAGTTTCTGTAAGTTTTCAGCTTTCATGGCCACACGTGATAAACCAGGAGGTGCGGCATGAGCTTTAATCCTAAACAGAGTTCATCTTTTTATGGATCGAATTTAAATAAATGAAACTCCTTACTAATAGTTCCTATTAAAACAGTCCCATATCACAAAATTATTATCATTGCCATTATCATTATTACTGTTAGCATTATTCCAAGAGTAATTTAGTTCAATTCAATTCAAATAACTTTTTTATCCCCACAGGGGCAAATCAAACGCAAAAGAGTGGCCAAAAAAAGAGAGAAAAGAAGACACACAACAAAATTAAAAATAATACATGCAAATAATAATAAAATAAAAAAAACAAATAAAGAAGTGCATTGCATACAGCTCCTGTGCACATATTTAAATTAATGCATTTTGACACGCCATTGACATGAATAGTTCTCACGGAGGTGGGGGAAGGTGGAAAGTATGCAGACAGACAAGATGCATGACATCGTGAGTCATGGAAAGTACACACATGGACAGAGAGTTACCAGTTCTGGTTCTTCAGTCTAAAGAAAACTCAGAATGTCATCTGTCCCTTGTCCATTTTCTCTTTTTCATTTGTTTGTGGACACAATCTCCAGTTTTATCTGAGCTTTTTTTTATTGTAAGCCTTCCATTTTCTTGTGCCTGCTTTTTGTTTGGGCTTATATTTGATGCCCTTTGGTAGTCTAGAAATGCATCTCTTGGAATGCATTGTGCTTTTTAAAAATTGTGCTTTTGCACAACCTTTCACAGAGACAGGTAACTGGATGAAATCTCTCAAAGCTAAAAACCGAAAGCAAACAATGAAGCAGGTTTTTCTCGTGCTTTTCTATTTTTTCAATAAAGTATCCTCATTCTGATTCTGTTTCATGTAATTCAGAGTCCACAACCAGATCTCAGAGCTTTTGATGGATCAGCTACAACCCTATGATTCCGTGAAGTCTCTTGACCTCACATCCAACTCCATCTCTGAGCTGAAAGTTGGATCCTTCCCATCAATGCAGCTGAAATACCTGTAAGAATTTGTAACTATTTAATTTATTGGTGTTTAATATGCAGATTTTTTTTCTAAAGAAATGGGGTGTATTATTTGGTCAAATCTCTCTGTTGGGAGTTAACTTGATGAAAAATACTAGAACTAAAAGCCACAGGAATACATAAACAGATACACACAGTTATGTGATATAATTATCAACAAATACACTCATAACAGGAGATTCGTTTTTCTTTTGTTATACAAGTGTTTGTGAAGCGTGAATGAGTTGGTAAGATGAGCACAGTGCAAGGGATTTTACATATGTTTATAAAATTAAAGCATGAAGAACTCATTGTAATGATAATTTTGTGTTTACAGAGTTAGCATTGTGCTTCAACCTCTGTTTTTTCAATTAAGTGTTGCAAATTGAAATTTGCTGCATCATCAGCGAGCGGTGCTGCATATTGGTTGCAGTGGTAGTCTAGCATTGCAAAGTTTTGCATTTTAGACATTTCGTACTGAATTTTAACAAGAAATGTGTGCATGTTCCCTACAGAGGGGCAATGGTCAGCGCGTCTTTCCAGCTGTAAAAAAGGGTAAATAAAAAAAACTTGGTTTTTTTTCTGAAACTGCCCACTATGCTTTTGCCTCCCTCACAAAAGTAAAGAGAATAAAAAATACATACATATATATATATATATATATTAGCAAAAAAGTTGATTTTATACATTTATTAACAAAATGTTTGCTTACTGAGATTTTACTATTCAAATTCTGGAGACTTGTGAGATGAGTCTATATGATGGCTGAACCACATACACTTTCCAGATAAGACTGTAAGCTGCTCAGGTAAATGTGGCGTGTGTGTGATTTATTATACCAATGATGTTGAAGTGACCACACAGCTTGCATAGTTCAGTTTTTTCATTCCTTTAATTCATGGTAGGCAACGTCAACAAATTTTCCGCCACTTCCTAATTTCCCTTGAAACGAACTTGTCTTTCCATCAGCGACAAAACCTGAGAAGTAGCAGCCGAAAAGTGAGACAGGATGTCCAGGAACACCGCTTCCATGGTTACATGCTGTTTATTAATATTATTTATTTGCATAATAAGCTTGTGACATTGTTTTATTTATTGAGGCGCCTAATGAAAGTAATTCGTCTGCACGAATTCTACCAGGCAAAAATTTGATAAATGCTGGTATAAAGTACCCTAATGATGAAACTGGCTTTTTGTTGGTTTTATTTTCTCTTTCCTTTGAAATGTGGCGCAATCTTTAGTACCGGAAATGTTGTGGCACAACATAACTAGGCCTACCCACTGTCTTTTATTCCCGAAATAAAGGAGATGGTCACGGACTGTTTTACTGAAGAAATGGAGCTGAAGAGGTAAAGTCCCGCTTCATTAGCTTACTCATTTTTTATTTTTATTTTTTTGCATTAAAATGAAGAAAAATGATTAATCTAGTCTGTTTTTTAAGGTCGCCTTGCCCCTGGATGACTTTAACGATGCTTTTTTTTTCACGGAAGTGTCCCTACTTCATCAGGTAGCCTGCGTTTGAAACGCTTTAAGTTTTTATTAAAAGTTCCAATTCTTGAATAATATCTGTTTAACACAGCTTCTGAGAGTAAAAGCAATTTGCACCTGGACTGTTATACGGACTGCGAGAGGATGTTTTGCAGATTCCAGCCACAGGAGCAAAGCTGCGTACACTTCAGCCTGACTCTGAGCAACCCGTTTCGCTCATCGGGAAAACGAAAAGTGAGTCTGCATCGCAGAATAACTCAGCGGTCCTTGGTTGTGAGATTTAGACGATGAAAAATCATATTTATCAGAGCCAATGTAAAGTGTGAAACTCATGATCAGGGACGAGTGCTGAAAGGGGGCCAGAATTGGAAGCAGGTGTAGGATATTTAAGAAGTTCCAGATTTCAGAAAAGAATGAACAAATTATTACAACTAAAATGGTCATGTAACATAAAGGAGGTAAAACAAAATTGTAAAAGTAAACAGTCGAATTTATTTTTTTCAGAAGAAGTTTTTTACTTGGTCCTCCTGCCATTTTAAATCAACCATAATAATTATTGATGATGTTGAAAACTTGCTTTGAGCCCAACCACAAGTTTCATATTTGTTTTTAGTCAGTATTGCCAGTCATTTAACTTTGCACACCTCTCCATGATGGTGCAATCACTATTATGTCCTTGTAAGCTGTAAATGGTTTAGAACAGGAGCCTGCAAGTGGCTCTTTGGACCTTCCACAAAAACTCTTACAGTAACACAGTTATTAAATAATAATATTTATTATCTAATAATAAACATTTAATAATTATTAAATGATAACTATTTTCTTGTCTTTAGTTTGGAAACAAGAAACAAGAAACTTTTTGAGAGAAATAACAAACAAAAAAATCCACAAATATCTACATCATATGTAGGGAAATCTTTTTAATATTTTTTTTGTTTAAAACCTAAACTAGAAAACTTTTGTGGTGGTTCTTCAAAAATGACAAATTTCCTCTTTTTATAGAAAATATAAGTTGTCTTTTTTCATATGTGGCTCTTAACAAGTTTAGTTTAGCCGAGGGCAAAACTGACTCTTTGGTTTGTAAAGGTTACAGAAATTTACACTATTACATGAAATTTTTGTGAAGATTTGGTCATCTATGCCAGATTGGCCCCTGGGTAGACCAGTCACATTCTTTTGTTTTCCACTGTTTGCCCAGGGTCACTTCTTTGGCACTGCCTTTGATAATGGAGTGAGAGGAAATTTTGCTGGCTGACTGCCCAACTTTTCCCCCCACTTTCTCAGGGAAAAGGATTGTGTTTTACAGAGGTGTAACACCGAGTTGTGTTGTTGCTCCGCTGGAATTGAGTTTGTCATTTATGAGACTTACAATGCAACACTGAAGAACAGAGGCCAAATCGTAGATGTGAAAGAAATCGATGTCACAAGGAACTGTAAGTTGACTTTTGTTCAAGTCTGCAGCTTTTAGAAAAGTAAACTGAGTTTTATTATTGTTGAACCCCTGTTTTCTGTGTAGTAACGCCCAAACCTCCAACAATCACCTCAGTGAATGAATCCAATGGGAACTTTGAAGTTAGATGGAGGACGAACATGGAAAACTGTTCAATTTCTAAATACTCTACTAATGTAACTTATTGTAAAAAAGACACACAGGTAAATGCCATCAGCCATATGATCATTCAGAGAATGTACAGGCGTGATAATTACAGTGACAAAGACTGCTATTTCTCCATCTAAGGTAACAAATTGTGTCGGACCAACCAAAGCTCAGGGAAACAGTAATTACTATCAAATACCTGCTCAAGACCTGGAACCAAGCACAAGATATGTGGTCAGTCTGAGAAGTGTTTTCAATCTGAATGGCAGGTTCAGTGATCTTAGCGAAGAGCGTGAATTTACAACTGGTAAGTATTGACTTATCTCAGTTTATTATAGTTCACATTTCAGGCAATACGTAGAACATATCTGTTGTGTGATGATGAAAGAGATCCTGTTTTACGGAAAGGTTCATTCAGAGTTGTTTCCAAATTATTGAAAGTGATGACGCAAGCATGTGTTTCCTAGCATATCACACAGACAGTAGATTTAATCACACAAAAGTATGTTGTGAGTATTGTCCACGTAAATGAAGGCAAACTCCATTTTTATGATAGGAGAGAAATGGATTCTTTTCTTAAATAAACAACACAAAATTTAATTTCACTCCACCACAGTGAGGCATAAAGTCTAATATTGCTTCTCTGTTATGTACTTAGAAATTAAGACAGAGATTAATGAATAGATAAATAAAAAAGGTAATTATTATTATTAGTTAGATCATAACAAACAATTTCAGCTTTAATCTCCAAAATAGAAAAACTCAAGAATGAAAGAAATCCCCAAATAACCGGTATATCTATGGTTAGAATAGAAATACAAAGTCTAAAAGCTACCTTCTTACTTCACAGCTGCCAGTCCTCATTCTCTGCACACTGTTGTTATTATCAGCCTTACCCCGCGTTCACACCAACAGCGGCATATCGCGTCCGCGCATAGATTTGTACGCGCGAATACCGAGTGTCAACTCGCTTGATTTGAGCGTTTTTTCCGCGAGAATGAAGCGCATT
>JAVQJG010265927.1:0-25096 GCA_036024015.1 Craterocephalus amniculus
ACATCTGGCTTGACACTGCTGTAAGGAAACAGTATCTTGGGGAGCCATTCTCGACGAGAGCCAGCCTACCCAGGACCACTCAATAACTAAGTAAATATATTATAATAAATACATAAATATTTTAATACAAACAGCAAAATAAATTCAAATGTCATAATGAATGAATGAATCTTTATCCCAGACACACCCACAGGGTGGTCCATATGCACCACAAAAAAGAAACAACACAACACAAAGAAAAAAAAGAATTAAAAGACAACACACACCAATTTAAAACAAGCACATGCACCACAGGTTCCACATCTTCGATGTAAATCTGACAGAGCTACGTTTAGTGTTTAGTGATTAATCTAAAACTGTGATAAACCAAGACAAAACACAAATAAAATTTAACTAAAAGCTAAAATAAAATGGTGGGTCTTGAGTTTGGTCAAGATTAAAGTCTTAAGTTTCAGAAAAAAACTTCAGCACAGGCAGATTGTAGTTGCTTTTGATCCTGCACTGCATTATTGTCTAAACATCTTGTATTTTTGTTAGGTTATGTGCTATCCATCATGGGTCGTCGCCGAAACCTCCCCAACATCAGCGCTCCAGACTGGGCCGTCCGCATGCAGGCTGAAAGGCAGGCTGTCAACTTTGTTGTGCAGGGTAGGATCAAGGCTCAGAAATAACAACGCCCTTTAACTGTGAGCCAAGGATTTGTTTGGTTATAAATATCAATGAGCAGCATTTCTTAATATTTTTATTCTAATCAGATAGACAAGACAAACCCAAACTGTGTCCAGATCTGCTGGTCTCTCATCACGCCATGTAGCCAATAGCTATCTAAAAGGTTTTACTGTTAGTTTATTAAATCATTCTCCCACTCTTTTTCATTTTATGTATGTCTAGATTTCATCTCCCACTAAATTTTTTCAGTGGGATTTAGGTCAGCCGCTTTAAAAAGTCTATAATCCACTTTTCTTTATTTTTCTTTTCTGTTCACGAGGTTACTCTCTTGTCAAAATACCGAAGATTTGTAAATCAGAGAAAGACTGCCTCATAGTTTCATCCTTCCTGTGGTACATGAGATGCCTCTAGAACTAAAGGCAGCAAATGATAGAGCCTCCATCATGTTTAGTGTTGCTGGGATGTTTTTCTTCCTACAAATGATCTTTGAACATTTTAATGAATGATTCTGATTATGCACACCCTGTGAACTTCCACACTTACAGTTCAGAAATGCTCAGAGTCTCCATATTTTTTATGAAATTTGGTTGAACTGAATGATTTATTTTTGCAGATATATATATACATATATATAAATATATATATTTGATTTAGCTGCATTGTCATGCTAATGTTATTTTTATGAATATGTGTTGTTCGGGTTAATTAAGTTACAGAAATGGGAGCTCCTTTTACTAGATTCTGAGGTCAAACAGATATGTGTGTGTGTTTTAATGTGTGAGTCCAGGTTCTGCTGCTGATCTCTGTAAAATGGCCATGATTAGGATCTTTAACCTGGTCTCCTCCTCCAGCTCCCTCTCTGCCAGGTACCAAGTCTTAACACAGCACTAGCATAATAAACTTGATGACCTCCATGTTTGAAGCCACTTAATAGAACTGTCATAAGCTCTCTACATTTTATATTTCTAAATTGAAATAGGAAATGAGTAAAAGGAGTCTGTCAAACCAGAACACATAAGCAACACTCGCTGGAGGCCTCCCAAATGAATACGGCTGCCAAATCCCTCAGATATAGTAAACACATATGAAGCAAGAGCCAAAATACACAATTATTAGCTGTGTGTGTCAGGAGAGCAGTGCACTAAATAAACTGACTGAGCTGAATCATTCATCGTGGTGTGCTGATGAAGATAAAACACTGCTGCACTTTTATCAGGGACTCTTCAATAACAATGTAAATCTGCATATGTTATTATTCTAGACTTCTGGCCCAGCTGCATGATGAGCTTCTCTATGAAGTGGAAGACTCCCAGGTCGAACAGTTTGCAGGTAAATTAACCTCATCCATTAATGTCAATGACACATAAGAGGCATTGAGTCGCCCTTCATTTTGTTTCATTCCTTCATTTCTTTATATTTTGCTTACACGCTGTAAGACTTTCATAGAATCCTTTAGTTTACATGATCAATCACTTTCCAGACTTTCTGAAAGTCTTTCAAAGTTCTTCTTTGGACATCATCAGGTTAATACCTGACTATTTCCAAGGAAGGATTTTGTTCTTGTTTGTTTCTTCAGCTTATTGAGCCTGACTTACAAATCATTCAAGCATTAAAACAGCCACCTAAATTGAGGGATAATTCAGTGTTGTGCAAATAACTGGTTGCCTTTTGGAAAGATATAATTTTCACATTTCTTAAATTCTGTCAAGGAAAAATACCAAAGATTAGACAAACTGAAAGACATTAAATGGTTTATTTATCCCCAAACAGTTAGCAGCTGAGAGCTTGTTATATCTTAGCATGGTATGGAGACTTAGAAAACTGGGCAGGTAGATGACAAAAGAGGTGGATCCCAAAATACTATTGTACAAAGTACTTGAAGACAGAATATTTAAGAAAAAGTGAAAAATAAACTCCAGTAAAGAAGTATCCAGATCTCCGCTGTTGTCCTCTGCTGAAAGGTGACAGTCAGGAGGCCATGCTTCAGGAAGCAGAACTGGTAGAAAAGGCCGAGGTATGACAAATTAGTAACTGTACCTGGAATAGAAAATCTGCAGAAACAGATTTTAAAGCAGGTCTTTTGACTCCCTGATGAAGAGCAGTAGGATGGAGTTCACTATGACTATTCCACAGAAGTAGAGGCATTTTAGGTATTTTTAAAGGAGAGTTTCTGTGCTATCTAGGTTTATGTGGTGAGGAATCCTCCTCAGAGGATATTAACCATATTAAACAGCGATGGGCCATCTGGAAAGAAAAATCCAAATAAAAGCTTAGGGAAGTCCCTCAAGAAGTCTCTTTATATGATGTCTTCTCATTAATGACTACACATTTTTCAATAAATCACTACATCTATTTCCATTTTTTAAATAAAGAAATGTGGGGTGGTGACTCAATTCTTTTCCACCATATTGCATACTAACATGATTTTGATTAAGCTGTTATAGGTAAAGCAGTTCGTAGTTTTAAAGAGACTCCCATGTAACCTGTTTTATGTTTGTCGTCATTTCTGATTTGTTTCCATCTACATGTGTGTGCAAACGCGTGCGCAGCTCTGGTGAGAAGCACTATGGAGTCCCTTCAGCACATCAACCATCTAGGAGTGCATCTTAAAGTTAGTGAAATGAGATGATCCTGTCGATAAAAACATTCAATACTTACATACTCTGACCCTTTTCACACTTCATTTGAATGGATGCAAAGTTGTAGGTTTTTCCGTGTTTCCATGAGACCAGAGATAATGGAAATGTACCTAGAAAGAGCCAGGCAGTGCATAGATAGGAAAGGTTATATCCTTTTAAATACTGGTGTTGTGGGTTTTATACACAAATAAAATACAGAAATAATTTAAGATAAAGAATCACACTGTGAAAAGTCAAGTAACTCTCTTTGACCACCAGGTAAAATGAATTAAAATGGTCGGATATTATCAAATTTTCTGTAGAAAATGTTCAGCAGGAGTACAAGAACATTGGGGATCATTATGAGTTTGTGGTTTTTCTGCTCTGCCTGGCAGAGGCATGCACAGTGTAATGAATTACTGGTGTCTGCTGTGCCTGATGTATCCACAGACTGTAGACGCCTTTCTTTTTTTGTCTGTGTGATTCCCAGGTCCCCCTGAAGGTGGCGGTCTCCAGTGGAAAGTCTTGGGGAGCCATGTCTGAGCTTAATTTACCTCCATTGTCTTCTTTTCCTTGAAATCATCATCTTCCTCACCCGCTCTGTTTGAGTATTTTTTTCCATGATACTATTTCCGATGTTGTTACTTTTCTCCCCGTTTGCTTCCTCTGTTTTCCGAGCTTTCTGAACTCACTGGCTCTCATTTCTCATGTCCCTCTCTACATTTCTCCTTTACTGTTCACTTGTCCTGCATCCATATCGCTATGGAAACCAGGCAGCTGCAGCTCCCCGTGCACTCACTTCATCTGTATCCGGGGGCAACGGCAAGACTGGATTGCACCAGTTTGTTTTTTTTCTTCCTCTCTCACTCTCTCCATACTGTAAAGTAAAGTAAAAAAAAGTCTTTGTTCTCCTTCATTTCCACATCTTATGAGGACCAGAAATGTTTTCTTTGTTTTGTCGCCAGGATGGAGTTTCATGTTTTAGAGACGGCTTGTTTTTCATTGGTTCGTTAAAGTGGTTGTTGGCTTCTGTACATCTGAAATAACAATAAGTAACTGTTATACTGGTTATAATAGTTGTTTTATTTACAAACTTTCTTCATGCTAAATAAAGCTTGTTGTACATTAAATGTGCTGAACCCAGCATTCACGTTTCTCACCTGGTTTTCATGCTGTGTTAGAGCCGATGCTCTAACTAACAGTGTACAATGTGTTGTCATCATGAAGATCTTAATGGTTGATTCATGACGGAGAGAAAATCTCCCAAACTGCATTCATGTGTCACACAGCAGATCTAACTCTGCATGGCTGTAAGCATCCAGCTCTTCACTTTGGTTCATGCTTTATCTGCTTACTCGCTTGCCCACTCACCCTTTTGTATCGTTTCTGCCTCTCGCGTTTACACACACATTCCACAAATGCCCGTACGCACTTCAGAAAAACTCACATTCACCAGCTTCCAGGCACACTGACCGAGTTTTCTTCTTTGGTAGCCACAGTAGGGACCCCCCACCTGCCTTTTTCCCCATACCATCCTCCAATTAAGACCCTTTAAACACGCTGAGTGAATCTGGCAGAACCTCCGCCTGGTGACATTTGAAACAAAGCCTCATCCCTGCTGCAAAACTAAAATGTCATGTCACGTCGGCTTGCTAATTGTAAGAGATGTCACTTTTTAAACTGGGACAAAAGTGGCGTGTGGAATAACTATCCTGCATTTCTGTTGTTTCCTTTCATTTTCAGCTGAATGGAACTTGGCTTCTCCGCCGACAGGAATATGCTCTGCGTTTTCTGATGGGAGCGAGGATTTTTTTCTCACCAGGTCAGTTCAGAGCCGGAGTAACAGACAGTGTTATGGAAATCTGCCCCTCCATTCTTTCATTGTTCGGTAGTTGAAGAGAGAAAGTCCCCCCCCTTCCCTTCCCTCCTTCACAGGGCGGGGGCCGGGTATTTGCACAATCAAGTGGGCAATTTGGAAGTACGATTGTCTTTTTACTATATTGAAGCACAGAAAAGAACATCCCATGTCTTGTAGAGGATATGCACAGGGTTGTAAGACTGTGCTTCAGTTTCACGGCCTGTGTTGTCATAACGAACGATCCGCACCGTCCAGCTCATATGTAATTCCCAACACTTTCATCACTTCAAATCTGATATTTACCTCATAGTGTCTCTCTCTTATTCTGCTGAGCAGTAGGGAAAAAAATACTCGTTTTAAAGTTGCAGTATATAAAAGCTTAATGCATCGTCTTTTTAATTGATACTATATATGTACATCCGTGTTTCAGTCATCATCATAATGCAAGAAATCCCATCTTTACATCTATACAGTGTCCCAGTTATCAGTATAAAAAAAAGAGTAAATAGCCACAAAAATAATAGTAATCCTGATGTGATATTACAGCCGTCTTCCAGAGAAATGGCAGAAAGGGAACTGAAAGCTAAGAGATGCCGAGAAAGTCCAGCTTGTCACAGCAGGCTCACTGAGGCTGGGGCAAACTGATGAAACCAGCTGTTCCTTCGCTCTGCTACAGTCTGCTTGGCTTCGTGCTGATCATGTTCATCATATTTGGATAAATATTCAACCCTGTCCTCTTCAGTTTAATTTGCATCCCATGTAACCTGTCTGATCCAGTCCAAGGCACTAATTTCTAGGGCTGGGACGATTTTTTTGGGTGTCAATGCGATTCTCATGATTCTTCAATAATGCAGATTTTGTGGAGAAAAAGAAAATATGTAACAAAAAATCAAATTACTATTTTTTTTATTTTTTATTTCAATTAGGAAAAAAACAACGTAATATGCAGACTAACATTCTGCTGCTATAATGCCCGACAAGACAAGTAAAAAAGATAGATAAAAATAATAATAAAAATGAAATGTAAAAAATATTTTACACTTTTTTGCATTTATTTGAAAAGAGATAGATTTTTAACAAAGAAATATTTATTTTAAAATTATGAAATAAAAAATCCTGATATTCGATTGTTTTTCACAAGAAAAAACGATTTTATAATTAGGAAATAAAAAAATCACGATATTCGATTTGATTTTCCCACCCCTACTAATTACTTAGAATCAGCTTTCTGCAATTTGGGTATCTTCCTTCAGTTTCCTCACAGGAGCTAAAATCCACCTCTTTTACAGGTCGGCTAATTCTCAGATAAATTTAACTCCCTCCCCCCCTTTGAGTACCTCCAGCTATTCATCAGCGCCTCCTTCTATCTGGCTGGACTGGTTGATCAGCCTTCCTCCCCACAGTGAGCCTGTATATCATCCCCTGCTGTGCTTTGTGCGGCTCAGTTTCCTGGCAACAGACAACCGCCATGACAAGGCTCCGGGGCAGAGAGCGCCTTTGCATTGCAGCAGCTCGCTGTAGCCGGACGACTCGGTCCAGAGCCACTGATGCTCACAGCTAAGGCTGGTGTGAGCTACAAGCTAGCAGAGCTGCTGCTGTTGCAATGCTTTGAGCCTTATCCTGAACGTCCGAGCAGGCAGACTGGACAAGACAGGCAGTGTCAAAGACACACAGGCTAGGATGGTGCACTCTGAAAGTCTCTGCTGTTACTTCACATGGGATTGTTGCGATGTAGCACAGATTAAGACACCGGCGCTACTGTAGAATCTCTTTAAATATATTTAAAATATATATTTATATATTTTAAATCCACAGTTGCAGTTACAAAAGGAGTAAAAATGACCCCGAGATGCTATTTACAGTAAAATATACTTTACAACTTTACAGTTACTAACCTAAAGACTCAAAGAAATCCTTTGAATCCTTCTAGTAGGAAACAACATAGTTAAGAGCTTTGATTTCGGCAGCTGCAACATGTTTTGAATTCGTTTGAGTCGAGCTGACAGAGTTCTGGAGTTAAAGTCGCAATGCTGGCCTAAGCAAGTTAACGAAGTCCTTGTGATTTAATAAAAGCTTAGTTACGGGATTAACAGCAGAGAGCATTTCCAGAGTGGCTCCACCATCCTTTTCTCCTGTCTGCTTTATTCTTTAGCATCCATCATGTCCCTCCTGTCATTTCCTGTTGACATCTGTACACATATGCAGAGGTATACCTGTGCATTTCCACTTTTGAGTTTAAAAAAAAAACACAACTTTGACATTTCTTTGTAAAGAAAAAATACAAAATAAAACACTTTACAAACTCCTCTTTCAGACTTGGATATGATTATTAGTAATATTACAGTGCCATTACATTACTGCCACTAATTGGTACAGTTAAGGGATGTGATATCAATGCAGCATTTTTAGTAAAATCCTTGTAGAAGGTGTCATATTCTTGGTTTCTGTCTGCTTTTAATTATTGCTTGATTAGATGGCACGTGGGCAGGATTTTTCCAAAACAATGACGAGTGATTGTAGGATTCCGATAAACAAAATGTAGCCCGGACAGGAATAAAAATGCAGCAGTTTCAGTCTCCTTTGGCTAATTTTCACCTCAAAAATTAGCCACAAGTTGTTTTTTTTAGTATGAAATATACAATATGTTATCATCTCTTGGGTATTTGTTCATGATACAGCTAATAAAACTGGAGAATGAGCAACAGTATCCATAATCTTTATAGGAAATGTAAAAAAAAAGAAGAAAGAAAACAAAAAAAAAGAATAAATAAAACTACCAGTACTGTACAGTTATAGCAAAACAAGACACAGTTGTGCTACAAGTGCTATATGTTCTTGGCACCTGTGGCCTCAGTCCGGAGTGAGTCCTTCAGTTTTTTCACAACGGAGCAAAATCCTCACCAGAGGTAGAGAGAGAGAGAGGGAGTCCATGCTGCAGACCTCCTCCATCCCCACACACCCCGTCTTTGACCTGCCAATGTGGCGCCTTCCTCCCTCGCCCTCCTCACCGGGTGGAACATTTCAGACGAAAGCCCATTTTCTGAGACAAGAAAATGATTTCCTTCGGGTTCGGTTTCAAACTGGCAAAGTTGACAGCTTGCATCCAGTAAAACATCAGCAGTAGGTTTGAGATACAGCTATTTACAATCACACAAAAAGTCTAAAATCTAATCGAGTGCTTCAAACACTTAATGAAAGAACCAGTAGCTGCTCTGAATCCTTTTTCCCCACTGTTCACATCTATAAAAGAAAAAAAAAAGAAACCGGGAAAGATTGAAAACAAAATGCTGGCAGTTTACATTCATGTCTGTGAGCGTTCAGCTGAGCAGACACCATCAGAGTTACCCAGCACACTCACAGGGTCAGTACAATTGTGCAGATTTGAACATCAGGCCCTTTTTTTCATTTAGTTTGTAAACGGAAGGAAATTTGATCCTAATTGGTAGATATTCATACTGATTAGTCGGCGTGATAGCCACAGCTGAACATGGCCACTATATTTGGAGAAGCTTTAGCTCTGATAGCCTCAGTTTGTGTCTCTGATGATCATAATTGACTATTTCTAAAAGAGATGACTTCCTCTTCAGCAGTGAAATTTATGCAGCATAGCCTCTCAAACCTCAACCATTAAGAAAGCATAAAAAAAATTGTTTTTGGATTGTACATCAGCAAACATTTGAGAGGGATGGTGTGTATCTATATGCACACTTTGGGCACATTTTGCATACAGTTCACTACATTCTAACATTAGGTATGCAAGACCAGTGTTAAACAGAGGTGAGACTTCACAGGGCATAGCATTCACATGAGGTACAAAACAGACATTGCTCAGACTGGAAGTAAACGCATCAGTCAGTGCACTTCATCTTTACGGTTCCAAATTGCCTTTAAATAAGCTTAAGCCATGCAGTCCACAAGATATTTGAACTCTAGTGCATAAAGCCTCGGCAAAGGTGACACTGCCTCTCTTTATACTATGTACTGGTATGGATGACATTTCTCCCCCCGAAATACATGAAAGGACTTTGAAAGTTTCATCAGGCTAAGACTGATATTGGCAGCAGCAAGAAATGGCTCACAATAGACAGACTTCACATTCTTAACCAAGGATCAAAAAGTCCACCTCTCACTCTTATCCTGATCCAAGTCCTACAAATACTGGTCTGGAGGCCCCGAGTGCATGAGAAGGGATAACGGATATTAAGATGTTTCACAGTCACAGCTGATGTGATCCTGCGAACGCACCCTCAGCACCGCCGGGCCTTTCAGAAACATCACAAAACACAGTCGGATTCTCTACAGCAACCAAGTTCAAAGCAGATGCATCAAGGTGGCGTGAAGCATCCTCTAAATAATAACATGTTTGATGCTTTTAGTGCTTTTATACCTTTACTGGTCAACTTTAACCTTTGATTGGCTGAATTTAAAAGATTAAAAAGCTGGGATTGTTTCAATAGGAGTTCAGGGGGAAAGGCCGTAGCACCATGAATGCTGGCATACAGTCGCGTTATATGAGCTAACTGAGGTCACCTTTTGTTAAATGTGAGTAATCATTCAAAATTAAGGTGGAAAAAAAGACATTTTCTGTCTTAATTTAGGAATTCGAGAACAATGAAAAGGAAACACAGCCGTCAGCAGGAGTGTTTGTATCAGATAAAAGACGCAGGATGCTGGAATTTAGACTTTTGCTCCCAATAAACAGTGAAGTCCTAGAAGTTATGAGCACAAGCTGGTCAAACAGAAGAAATACTGATTCTCCAGACTTGTCCTTTCTTGTCAGATGAGTCTGAATCGCTGCTTTCACTTTCATCAAGGATACAACTTCTACCTTAACAATGGTCGGCTGCCTCATAAAGATCCTATGCCTTTCCTTGTGGCTGGTTTTTATCTCACACCTTTGCCTTGATCTAAAAAAAAATAATTTAAAATGCTGTAAACCTTTATAAAAACTGAGCATTTTTATTCCACCTGTATGCCATGTTGTTGGAGTTTCTCCCCTTTAAAGTTATATTTGCATTCATAGACACATTTCATGCAAATGGTACAGTTTTTTTTTTCTTCTCAAAGAAACACACATTTATTTTATATGTTTAAGAAAGCTTATTTTCATTATATATAGATAGTATACATAGTACATATATGTCAAAACTTTTTCTATGCTTTTCCAGGGCAGGCACCGTACACACACCGGGTACAGAGGCATGCCACACTTGCATTGCTTTTTGCATTCTACAGTTGGTTGGCTGGCAGGCATAATGTCATCCAGGCAGCACTGCAGTTGGTGAGTGTAATTTATGTCTGCACCAACTCTTATCTCTCTCTCACACACACACACACACTTTCCCAAAGACCAGGTCCCTTGCATCACACCTATGCACACACAACCGTACATCATGTGCAACCTGGCACCAGCCTGTCTGTCGTCACAGAGGTGACATCAGATGGCGGCTGGGTGTAAGGACTGGTCTAACGAGCTTCGAATGGAGTCATTAAAGCAGTGCGGCGGGGTTCCAGGTGCATGCAGAGATGGGCGGGGAATGGATGGGACCTTAAACCGGATGGGGAGGGGGGTGCAGGGCTTATATGAAAGGTCTCGCCCAGGGTTGCAGACAGATTCAGAAGTGAGATGGAGGGAAAGGAAAGCAAGGTGTGGATCGGTAGTGCTAACTTTGTGACATTAAATTTGAGTTCTTTTTTTCCCCCTTTTTAAAAAAACTTATGTGCTTTTTTTGTCAAGTTTATTTTTAGTTTTTTATAAATAGTTTGATAGTACAACTGAGGCTCAGCGTAATGGATGGCTAAATCTACTGCTGGTTGTTTGCCAGGAGCATGGAGATGGAGGGAGAAACTCTGACATTCGCTACATGAGTTTTCAGCTCTATACACAATATAAATACATGGGGTGTGAGGGATAGTAATGCCAATATGTGGGTTCAAATAGTTATTTGCTATTTGTGCTCGGTCATGTACTGTAGGTTTGCAAGTATTGCTCGTCATGTTTCACCCAAGTTGTTCCCCAATAACCTGGATTAATTAGGTGAAATATAGCCTGCAGCTACTTAGACGTTGTCCTAGTTTTGACAGTAAAATTTGCATATTCACATGTGGCATCTTTCTTTAAAGTTATAAAATTTACAAATCATTAGTTAAACTGAAGATATTCAAAACCGTAGAATTTATCTTGGTTCAATCAGTAAACAATTTTTAAGTACACATAGAAAGTAGTATTGGTAAGTCAGATAATACTTGACTCTTATAGAGAGAAAGGTTCATCATTTTCTTTAGAGGCTTGTTCTGGTGTCAAACCACAGCCTCATCAAATGCGCACACACATACACACTTACAGTGACACACTCTCGAACAATCACACACACACACACACACAAGCTCTGACATGCAGCTATTTCATGTCTTGGGATCTGACACTGCAACGAGAAAGCTGCACCCTCTTGTCACCTCAACCAATCGCAGACCCTCTCCTCAGCTCCAGAGAGAAAAGAACTCAATAAAAGATCAATTAAATAGTTTTTCTTTTTGAAAAAAATAGGTGGAGATAAACGAGAGCAAAATGGAGGATGCACCGTGTTGATTCACGGTGCATCCTTCCGGCTGCCGTCCTGTGATCTTTCTCTCACGGTGGGGGCTAGCAGCACACTCTCACTGTGCTTCAATATGGCGTCTTGAGAGTTTGGGGAGCAGCCAAACTTCTTGTTTCTGTCCAAACCTTACACACAAAATCTAACACTGCATCACTGGCTTTTTACGGACGTGCGGACTGAAAGCACACCCACTTTTTTTTCCCTTCTTCCTCTCAAGCAAACCATATCTGTCATCCATGGGACCCCCCCAGTGCAGCAGATTGCACCATCATACAGTCAACGCGCAAAACCCATCAGCTGAATCCCAGCGTGGGAAAACTGGGGGGGGGTTGTGGAATTGGGATAAAGGGAGTTTTGGTCTGAGTCGTATGATGTTGGAGCCAAATGGTGGTTAGTTGGGGTTGGGGGTGCCAGTTGAGATTTTTTTTTCTCCCACAGTGGAGAGGGAAGGCGAAAGATACAAAAAAAAGATTAATAAAATAGAAGAAAAGAAATAAACTCTCATTTAAAAATGTAAAAGTATAATACAAAAAATAGCAACAAAAGTGAAATATGAATAAAAACGTTAGTGACTCTAAGATCAGACATTTTTAAGACATGAAGGAAATAAAAGCTGTCGGAGGAGAGGATGCGGGCGGGGCTCTGCGGTGAACGAGGGGTATTGCTCTCTCTGTCCCTCTCTTCCTCCTTCTCCCCCTCTCCATCTCTCTCTCCCTCGCTCCCCGTCACCTCTCACTCCTCGCGGAGCTGCAGGCGGTAGCGGCTGTGGCGGATCTGGAAGAAGAGCCTCTCCAGCGGCGAGCGGCTCATTCCGGGTAGCCTGTAGTCCTCGCTCTGGCCCGTCCTGCGGAAGCCCAGCGACTCGTACAGCTTGTGGGCGGCCAGCTTGACGGCCGTAGTACCGAGGACCACGGCGGCGTAGTTGTTGCGCATGGCGTACTCCAGCACGCGACGACCCAGCGACTTGGCGATGCCTTTGCCACGGTAGCGGGAGTCCACCGACATGCGGCGCAGTTCCACGGTGTTGTCCTCCTCGTGGCCCTGCGCCGCCACAATGCCCACCACCCGCCCGTCAAGCACTGCCACCCAGAAGCAGGAGCCTAGAGAAAGAAAAGATAAAAAATAAAACAGTGGGGTGGAGTTAGACCGACCAAACAGAGCAATAAGGCTATGGCACTAGGGCTCCAGATTGATCCAATTATCAATACTATTGATACTAGGGGTGGGACGATACATCGATACATCAATCATATGGTCATTGAGTCAATAATATTGATCCAAAATCCTAACATTCACCGATAGAATGACCAGTTATCAAACGCACTTTTATTTTGAAAATATTTTCTATTAAACTGAAATTTAATGCCAGAGCTCAGGAATAAAGAAATGTTAAATAATTATCTAGTTGCTTTTTGTGATGAATGGAAATAATTGTTATTAATCACTCATGATATTGCTTTATATCGTTTCATATCAATCAGTGGATCCTAGATCAAATCAAAATCATATTGTGACTGTATTTGAGATATTGGCAAACATCAATTTGCTGTATCACTGAATCGATATATCGTGATCAAACCAGTGATTCCCAATCCTATTCGATATCAAGGCTTGTATCAGCATCGATCTAAATCATCAGGGCTTTGGGGATAAAAAAGCAAGAGAAAATGAATGGTTTGGGTAGGTTTGGCTTTCGTTTAACGAATTTTCATTGCTGACTTTATTTTTCTCAAACAATTCAAACTCAAATACTTAATTTTATTCCCTGACTTGGCCCTGTCCTGCAGGCTCTTGATGTTTCCCAGCTTCAACACACCAGACTCGGTTTAATGGCTCAGACTTGTGCTTATACGTCTAAATTTGACTCATGTGTGTTGCAGCAAGGAAACATTAAGCAGGATTGTGGGCCTTGAGAACCAGGGTTGAGATATGGCCCTGAATTAACCTCCATGCACGGACGAAAACGTGATGTCACATGTGGCACGTCTTTATGAATATAGCAGAAACACAGAAAAAGTTGGTAGAAAACACAACATATCCGATCAGACTGAGGTTCGCATTGAAGAACATCTGAACTGTCTCCAGTTTAGGTCCATGGGAAAGTGGCTGGGTTGGGTTTTAAAGGATTTTTGCTTTTCAGTTTATTGTAATAATTACAGAAGATTTGAGCCACTTTGCAGCCTGCAGTGTGAATATTTAAGACAGATATTGTTGGTATAGAGCAGCAAGTATCTGCTGCCTGTAATTAAGAAAAACGTGTGAGCCCTTCCTTTCTCCACCATAGAAATGATAAATGACAACATTGCTCAAAGTGTGGCGCTAGTCTTTTAAGACACTGCCTAATTATCATGGCCAAATATAGTCACCTTGATACTCCAACATCTATAAAAATCTTGGGGAAATCATATATATATGCTGCACTCACACTGATTCATCTGTATCTTTTACAGTTTCCTGTACCTTTTCTCTTTTTTAGACAGGGGCAGGACTAGGCTACAGACTAAGAGGTAAGTACTTTACACAAACTTCCAAAATAAAACATGGTGCTCTCAGTAATACTCTCCTAAATCAGCTATCATATGTTTATTCTCAGCATGATAATGATTTTTATGATTAGTAGTAAACACCAGAATATTTGCATAAAAAACATGATGAATTATGATCCTGAAGTTAAAAGAAGTGAACATCTTGTGCTCATGTCGACACCGCAACGTTGTAATAGCTTTAATATCCCGTTGTTGATATAAAAACACATAGGAAAAGCTGCATGGAGTTAATGAATGAGCTGGACAGAGACCAGTGTCTGATGGCTGCCTAATGGCATTAGCCACTCAGCAAGACTCTGCTGATTAAAAGCTCAGGCATTACAGAGCAGTCACATCGGACTTGCTGTTAAGTGGGGCAAAGTAACTGAAGCACAGATGTCAGACAACAAAAAAATATGCATTTTATCTCACATGAAAAGAATAAGGATTTGGACATTTTAACAACAACAACTTCCTGAGTAAATGAGACACGGACACGCTGATAACGGACACGCTTTCATACAGACAGAAAAACAAGGTCAATACATTGTGGGTAAAAATGTCAGCAGACAATGCACCTCCACCAGACATATCAGATCCTTTGATATCGATCTTTATTCAGGCTCCTGTTTATTCGTCGTTCACTTTGATGCAGTGATAAGTTTTCCTCTTCACCCTTGAATGCCATTTTTCAAAGATTAAAGCCGCTGTTGGAGCAGAAAGCAGCAACCTTAACATACTAAACATCTTCAGTAAAACTTAAAATTCATTTCAGTCAGAAGTTTTAATGGTTACTTTTAAAATGGCGAGTAAGAAGTGTTGAGTCATTTTTACTTTCTTCTTCTCTTCAAATCATTCAGCTGAATCTACATAAAAAAACCCATTCGACTGTGTTGGCCCCTGCTTAACCTCCTTTACAGATCATAATCTTTCAAAGAAAAAAGACCCTCTGCTCCTCTTGTTTTAGTTGTGTAACAATGATAAATACCCTCTAACGTCATGTGCTTTGTACTAAAACACCATCTGTTTGTCAAAGATGAAGTTAAATGGGACTTTTCTGTGACTGGCAGAAGTTGACTGTGACATGGCTTTCTCTTCCCTGCCTTCACACATAACCCCTCTCATTAATTGCTGCTGAATGTCTCTCTAATGCGTACTGAAACAGGTGGTGGTAATGACATCACATTTCTGCTGGAGTCCCAGTGTGTCAGCGGGGATTTGATGCCCCTGCAGGCTCGTGTTAAGCTGGCCCACACGCCTCTGTCACTGAATCAAACGACTGTGCTGCATGCATGCAGCTAGCAGCAGCAGGCAAGCCCACGTACTCGCGGCCCTCCAAGTGTGCAAACAGAGACTCACTAATCTGCTGCGATATGCATTTTGAAGCCTGAGCGTTATGTTGTTTTCCTTTTTTTGCTGACAGACAGACAGACAAACAGACAGACACACAGACAGACACACACACACACACAGACACTGGCTGCTCCTGCACCCATAAAACTTTCATGCCTAATTCAGATAAAAATAAATGCAAGGCATGATTACTAAAAAACATAAATAATACATTAAAACATCAGAAATTAAATAAAACCTAGTAAAACTAATCCTCATCTGTGCACCCTAATGTATTTCAGCCGGGGAAGCTCCAGCAACACTACTTCTATGGCTGATGAACTAACGTCCACTGAACCCGAATAAGTCAAAATGGCTCTGAAAAGCGTCCGGCCACCCCCAGTAGACATATTGCAGAATCCCACAGATTCTAGTCAAATCAGGTATTTAAGCTTTGTTAGAAGTGGCTTATAGGAAACTTTGTGTCTGCACAGATGTGGATGAAATGACTGACATCATGTTTGTGATCATGTGATCAAACTGTTGTCTTTTGTCATTATTTGGGTGTTGATGTTGAGCTTTGATGGATTACTGTTTCACAGACCGCTACAGCTCAGACTTGCAAAGTTCTAAGTGGTTAAGCACCTCGCGGTGTTTGCAAATAGCACAGAACAAGGTTTTATTATGGACAGATTTCAAATCTGCAGATGTCAACTCCTATGGCACAGTTCTGGCGTTATTGGGTTTGTGTGTATGCTACATGTGTGTGTCTGTGAGTGTGTTGGACAGGAGAAGGGGAGGGGGCATGAAGCCCTCCTGACCATCCGTCTGGACTGAGCCGGTGCCAGGAATGAGGGCAGCTCAGGAAGCTAGTGTGGACATTACTTAACACCGTGTCTCAGAAAGATCGCTCACATGGGACAATGAGCTAAACTGGGAAGGATTGAATTTTTACAACTCACCCTGCCCCTCTACCCGTGTTTATCTCCTCTTTTCCAGTGAAAGCTTAGCAGTATGTAGTGAGCACTACAGTAAGCTGCCTGACATCACTGTTCAGGGAACGTTGCATATGCTGCATCTGGCTCTGTCACTGTTTAACCAGAGATTTGTATTTGATCCTCCAAAAGCCTTTTTAACAAGATAAATACCTGTCACATCTCGCTTTATTTTAACTGTTACAGCTCAAGAAAGGGAAGAAAGACTCAACATCGTCTGAGAAACAGAGAAAAGAGCGGAGAGATGAGGTAAAGATCTAGCTTAGGAGAGAACAGAGTGATAATTTCTAAAAAGGAACAAAATGCAGGAAATGAACTGCGTGGATCTCTTAAAGATACCAGGTGTAATCTTTCCGTCTTTTTGTTATTTCAGAAACTTTCTTCCATCGTTTGAAGCTGGAAAGCATGAAAATCTCACTTGAGATGCAACTTCGGATGTGAGCACACATGCATTTTTCCTCTTTATGTTACTAATACATAAACAAAATAACATTTAACTCAGCTATGACTGTCACTTACATCTCTTACTCTCCATGCACATTTTCTGCAGTGAGAAAACTGAATGAAATGAAAGCAGAAGAGCTCAGGAAAGGGACAGTGACTGCAGAGGTCGAGCTTTTCCTGCAGGGTTGCTTTTGTTGGTCCAGGTTTTTTTTAAATAAATTAATTTTGATACAAAAAAAGATAAATCAATGAAAAAGCGTATTTATCTGTATGACCTCTCTCAACAGAAGAAGGCAAACCAACACGGTCAGAGTAGATATTTTAAAGTCATCAAGCATTTTAAGTGAAAAGATTACATTCGAGTGTTCTTTATCTTTCTACTGTTTAGTCTCACTCTACTGTGTAAAACTTTTTTAGTAGAGGAGAGAAGCTGCTCCATCTTTCTAAAGAAAACTGAGCATGCAGAGGGAGTGAGAGGAATTCAGGGACTATTCGTTTGAGCAAGGCATTAAGCTCCCTGTTGCTCCAGCTCAGCAGCTGCCCGGGCTCGTGACAGCGTGAATACAGTGCACCGCCAGTGTTGTGGTGTGTGTGCGTAAATGGTATGAATGAGCTTACTCACTCAGAAAAAAAGGACTTAGAGAAAGAGAGGAACGAGGCACAAAAAGAAGAAGTAATTTATATGTCCTCTTTGAAAGAAGGAGTAAGCACCAGAGGAGGAGGAGGCTGGTGGGGAATCTGTGTTAACAGTAATAGTGATGTCTCTGGAAGGAGCTATTATTGCTGCTGGGGCGTACAAATACAAAGGGGGGAGGGAGGAAAGATGGAGAATACAGAGGGGAGGGAGGCTGAAGAATACAGATGATCTCAAGAAGAGAAATCAATTGAGTGAAGGTGAGAAAGAGAGGAAGAGCTCTGGAAATGATTTGCAAGCAAAAATCTGATTACTGCATTTTAAATGAACCAGATATGTATTTCTTACTGTGCTTAGCAAAGATCATTAGTATGTCTGTCTGAATATGTGTGACAGTGTTAAATACTTGATGATCCTGTGAACTGAACCATTAGAAAATAAAAGAAAACACACACACACACAAACTCGTACACTTGCACACGTCCACACACTGATACCCGGGAATTGTTTCCATAGAGTAACAAGATTATTCTTGTTTCCTTCACATGGAAGCTGGAGGGCTAATTCGGTTGATAAGCGTTCAGTCTAGACGCCGCCTCGCTGTGATGTAGTTCACTTCTTTATGAGGCAGACGCAGTTTGAGCGCACTGAGGATGAAAGAGACTCCACTTTTTGTGTTTAGCTAATTATTTAGTGTTTACGTTTTTCTGCATTGTTGCAGTGAACATTACAAACCATGAGAAATCGTTATTTATACTTTTTTATTACAAAAATCTGCTTCTTTTTAACTCCATATTTAGTTTTTTTTGTTTTAAATCATTTCTCTGATCATTTCTGCTGTATATATTCTTACGATGCTCTATATAGTCTCCCTCGTCCTTTTGCTGCATGCACGCCCTCCTTAATGCATTCAGCGAGACACGCCCTGCTCTCCGGGTCAGAGTGCACGGCGGGAGAATAGATTAGCACGTCACACTGAACCCACGCATCAGCAGTTTCTTCCTCCGCCACCAGCAAATGAGAGTGGGCGGAGGTGACTGTCAGATGCAGGACACACTGTCCACGTGTACATACGCACGTACGCACATAAATAATTCATTCACACTTTAGCCAAGATTCACACCAGACGTCTTTTCCACTGGTCTGGCTGTTAAGCTTAAAAGGAGAAGGTGGACGATGCCATCAGCTCAGGGAAACTCACTGTGTTCTCTTTATTGTTGCTTCACATCCACACGTCTGTTTTGTGTTTGTTTACATGCTGCTCCATTGTACACACATGCCACTGTTTAGTATTTACACGCTATTGTTCACATGACTGCTGTTGCAAACAACCTGAGCCCCATCTGCCTCTGCCTCCTTTTGGTCAAAGGCCGTCATGGTGGGCGTTTACACCCAGATGCAGAATCATCATGAGACGCTGCAGACACAAAAATAAACTCTTCAAATGCTAAACTCCCTGCTCAGTACAAGGAAACTGGTCAGCGATAACAATCTGACAACCTGTTGGATCTTTATACCTTTATGTAAACTTTTGCTTTGGAAATTTTTTCGAAATCTTGCCCTTTAAAAGCTTTGATCGTGCTGTACTGGCTTCCTGATGTCACTGTGTAGCTATAAACTTCACCCAGACGTACTAATCCTGCATGAATTTACCCAAACTGCAAATCTTTAAAGGTTTTCTGTCCATTCTTGTTTTTCGTTTAGACAAATAATTCCTCAACCATCCATAACATCAGGCTTCAAACTAACGACAAATCCCTGTTATTAGACCTTGCATGCATGAATTATGAAGAAACAGCACCACATGTTTTTTGCAAATGGTAATTTACTTCCAGAGACACATAAAGTGATGCTTGTTTATTTCTTAATCATATTTTACTTGTTATTTTTTTAATGTATTTTGATCATTTTTTTTCAAAATGATTAATTAAATATGCTTTCCATATTTCTATTATATGGATATTCTATTAAATTGTGGCTGTATAATTTTTCTTCTCCTGTTTATCACAAAATAAAGTTTGGTTATTACAATGTATGCATGCACATATATAAATATTCATTCTACAGTAAGTAACAGCGTATTGCATGACTTACTGATGTCCATCTCCATCCATGAATATGCTACAAAACAGCCGTCAAATAGGCATTCAACGTATGAAAGGGTTAATCACCAATAGGAGCACAAACTAAAAAAGCAGAAAATAAAGACGAATGATGCTGCTGCTGACACGTCATCTGGTCTCTCCAGTATCTTTGTTAAGTATTAATTAAAGTGGAATATAAAACACAAGCAGAGGAGGCGGCAGTGAAACTACAATGTATTAATAATCTCAGGGTCCACTTTCTCAGAACACTGAGCAGACAGGACACACATACCTGCAGAGCAACTAGAAAGGACTTGTGAGTTCTCCGGTTTCCAGTAATGTGTGGGAGCAGCAGTGGGAGGTGATTTTGTGGTTTGACTTGATGACATGGATCTAAAGAGCACTGATTACTTGACTCTCTTATCTGTCAGATAATCAATGTGCTTACTGAGATTAAGATTAGGAATACATGTTCTCATGTAGCCTGTTAGTTATCATTAATATTATCCACCCATCCATCATCTGTACTTGTTTATTCCAGTGCAAGGTTGCAGGGGGACTGGAGTGTTGATTTTATTTTTTGCCTACAGAGAACAAATGAGCTCATTTGTTGAAACTTGATAACAGTATCTCTTTTCTGCCACTGATCAATTAATTCTAGTTGTGTATATATACATTTGTTTTCCCCTGAGCTTGGAGGAAGCATTGGCTCCTTTGTGCCAGGACGGTGGGCCGATGCACCGCCTCCTCTGCACCTTCAGCACAGATGAGATAAAGAGAGGAAGAGGAGCAGGAGTTGTACAGGTGGGAGATGCAGCATCTCAAATTGCAACAAGATGAAGGGATAGAAGAAACGAGCGCAGAGAGAGGCATGCCTTATTAATCTGAGATGCTACGGCTGACAAGTCAGAAATATCCCCAGGAGACCCTTTTGTCTCTGCTAACTAGCAAGCTCTGGATTTCTCTCCTTCTCGCCAACACAAAATATCTCCCATTGCAGAGCGCCCCTCCCATGCTCCCGTTTTTACTCACCACCTCCCCTTCACACTGTTTCACTCTCTCTCCGTCTGTCTCCCTCATTCTATCGTTCAGAGCTAAAATAAGCTCAGCAGGTATGAGTGGAGGAAGCTGCAACACCCACACTCCCACACATATTATAGCCGACCCACGTGGATGGAATAAATCGGGACTGCGACGGAGTGGGGATGTGGTATGACTGCTGTTAAAGTACGGCTAAAAATTTTGCATCCTTTTCCTCATTTGAGCTCTGATGGCTGAAGTAGCTTATATGAGACATAGCTTTTATATTAGATAAACCTGTGAGACATGAAACCTGATGACATTCAGCACAAATTAGTGCAGAAAGGTGCAGAGACAGAGCAGCTGCTTGGGAAGAGTTTTAACTCAAGAATTACCGAAATACTTCACCCGCTAACATTTAAACTAGCAAAAAGCATCAAATACTTGGTGTAAAAGTGGAATCAGAAAACAAAATCACAGTATTTCTTTTGTAATTAACAGAAAATTGTAAAAGAGTATGATTACAAATACATAGATTTAATTTCTTGCCTATTTCTTCTTGTTTTAAGATTAGATTAACTCCCCAGATTTCTGTCGGACTACAGGGGTCAGTGGCTCAGACAGAAATACAACAGAAGGTACTTCTGTGTAGATGATCCATACCTGCGCCGTTTGCTCTGGTTTTCTGTCAGAAAAAATCCTTTTGAACTGAGTAGTCTTTTGTTCTCTTGTCATTTCTTTAAGCAAATCCTCTACAGTTTATGATCGGGGTTGGATACATATTGATCGGCACCATTGATTTGTTCCTGCTGATGCAGGACGGAGAAAGATGAAAGAATTGTGCCAGCAGCTGTTGCATTTTAATGAAGTGTAGCTTTCACCTTGTCAAGCACTTATTGAACTATCAAATTTGAATAACAACCCTTTAGAAACTGTGTTACATCTACACCTTCGGTAAATGCTTCGGAGGCTCGAGCTGACCAGGAACCCTTTCCCATCAAATGAAAGAGATAATAGCGAATCATCATATCAGACACTCAGTTCTCTTAACTATCAAGACATGAATTTGGGTGTTCCTCTAACAACTTTACATTCATTTTGTCTGTTGCAGCAGTATCTCTTGTCTTATTGGTATTATTATAATTATTATAATAATAATAATTATTATTATTATTATTGTTATATAACGCAATATATCAAATAATCCTATAAAGCCAGACCATCATATTTGAAACATGCCATTTCTGAGACATTTTGCATCACTTTTTGGTAAAAACATGACTCAAAACCCTGTTGTAGACAATGTTGTCTCTTGCTCCCTAATGGACACCAGGAGGCAGAAGAATGCACTATAATTATTTTGACATGTCATATGGTAATAAGTGGTCGATATGCAAAGAAAACTGTTGTTTATTTTTGGGGCAAATTTAAAATATTTTACTTCTCTCCCCATTTTTTTGTGGTGTGGGCTCTAAAAGGGTGAAAAATATGCCTTTAAGCTCCTACAATGTGCCCAATGTTTTATTGTATACGTGATGACACACTCCTGCATTGTGGGCCATATGTGTATCAGCACACTGTAACAAATGACGGTGACGTCGGCTGCGCCTCTCCCATCAGATCTGAACGCTGGTAACCAGGTGTTCATCCCCACGGGCCCATTCAGTCCGCAGGGTTGTAATCATTAGCATTGTCCAGGAGCAGTGGTGCCTGACCCCCGCTAAACCATCACGGCCCTGCAGCAATAATGGGAATGCTAAATTGCAGTTGTGTACGCTGTGGATTATCAACCCACGGGGGCGCGATGTCAGAAAGAAATGCACAAAAGGGAGGGGGCAATTGACCGGCTTAACTAACAGCTGTTTTTTGTGTCGGTAGCGTGTTTTGGAATAAATGCGTCCAAGAAGTTACAAGGCAGGAAAATGTGAATGGAATATGGGGATTTTAACGGCCTCCTCGCAGAGTTTGGACTCCCCCGAGGAAGTTGAATAGTTCAAGATGACATCAGAGGTGGATTGATTTTTCCAATTAGAAACTTTGGTGGAGGAAATTAGCCTTGCCGACACCGAGTGTACTGCAGAAAGTGTATCAGCAGTCTCCTCGCTGCAATCAATAGCCCTGTGATGCCCTCCACCCCCACCCCCAGTGGCCAAGTGGAGCTCAGAGAGGAAGCGAGTGGGGGAAGGAATGAGAGGCAGATAGGGAGGAGGGGTGGGAATAAAGGAGAAGGGAAGCAGAGAGAAAACCTGCATTTTTAATGATTTTCCTCAGCTGCCTGAGGATCCTCGAGACCAAACCGTGTTTTAAATGTAAAACTCAAACTTTTACTCTTATCCTTTCTGCTGCAGCAAAACATGGTTAACTTTGTAGCAGCCACTGCATATCCCATCTACAACAATCACTTTGATTTAATCTCTGGAATATGATGGTGGAGCATTGCCTTCTGACAGACCACACATGTATATATATATATATACACATATATATATGTGAGAGCAGTGAGGTTTCCCCTCCTTCTTACCTGTGGGTTTCATGTAATAAGCTTCTATGTCAGCCATGTCCGTGTGCAGAGCACAGTCCAGATAATTGTGGATAACTTTTCTGCTGTAGTAGTAGCGCGCACCCATGAGAATCAGGGGTGCACAGCAGGTCAGTATGACAGATTTGGTCACGAAAAAGCACATTACTATGGAGAAATGGAAGAAAAGTAAACGAAACCTGTCAGAAGAGAGAATCACATGTTTGATTTTTGGCAGAATGTGACCCAACAAAGACAGAGAAGAACAATAACACAGACAATATGATAATATAAGCATTAACCTTGCATAGAAGTTTAAATACAATAAATCATTACTTAGATAAAGAGGGATCGGGGCTTTGTTTAACACAAACCCAGTTTCGCCAAACTGTGAAGTATAAGGCACAAGATTATAGCTGCAGGGGCACAAACATTAACATTGCAGAGTGAAACGTTTTTCTTTTTAAGTTAGTACATGTTAGAATTGATTGAATTGAATCAGGGCAGATCATGTTGGCGTCGGTAATCAGATGTAACGCTGGGGGGCGCAAAGGGAAACAGAAACAAGCAGGATGGATGCTGCGCATCGCATGTTGAGAGCCATGCAAGTAGTTACACTCTGCAACTTAGCGCGGGGTGGAATAATATGAGGAAAAACTGCTGCATCGTGGAGAAATAATACTTAAATCAATAAAATATCAATAAGGGTCCGATTGGAGCAGACGTTTCTGTGCCGAGACGTTAGAGAAAGCGTCAGCAGCACAGTGTGTGTGCGCACAGGGGGGGATTTTAATCTGCTCGCTGGGATGCGCAGCGGGGTTTTTCGGGGTTTTTTTTTCTTCTTGGTCTTTTTTGTTGTTGTGCGTGCGCGCACCCTGTGGGCCAATCCTCAAATTCATCCACTCATTCATTCGCGGCACCGGCATGGCATCGCATCATCAGCAGGCCCGCCAGTCACAGCTCCACATGCAGCATGCGCCGGCCAAGCCTTTTGTTGTTTGGCGAGCAACGTGCGGAGGAGAGGCAATGAGTTGCAACACATTTCAGCTGAACCGCTCCTCTCCCACACTGTCAGATATGTTAGATTTTGTGGAATTTAAAGAAAATAGTTTATTTGATTAATCACTTCAGAGTCCAGACACTAAAACAAAAGCAGCAGAGACGCATCTTCCAACGAAAGCTTCGTGGAAAAAGGGGGGAAAACTAGACTACATACATAATTAATGTTGGATCATAATGAAGTTTCCATTGGATTAGAAAAGTGAGTCTATAAAAGGTAGTCCGCTGCATGGGGGGGCAGTAATGGTCGTGCTTACCTGTCAGAAGAGCGTATAAAAACTGGGTCTTGGGTTGTTGTCTGATCCCCCTAAACGCCGTGTTGGGTATCCGCTCCATGATACCCTCGTAAAAGATGCGGCGCACCTCCTCCTGATCCCCGCGCTCGAACTCGCGGATAAAAACCGCATCTTTTCTCACATCCTTTGCCTCGGCGGGGTTAAGAGCCACGCTGGAGGCAGGAGAGCTCCACATCATCGACTCTTTTTTGGTCCCAGGTATAGCATCGTGTTCATCCGCAACAATTTTAGTCTCGCAAACCATTTTGGGAGACGAACAATGCATGCAAGTGGCTGCAAAAATACAACTACAGTTCGGAAAGGGGGAGGCAAAAAAGAAAGAAAGAAATGATCGGGGGAAGAATGAGTGAAAATGGATGATGCGTAAGATTTTCTTAAAAAACGGCGAAACGATAAGGAAGGGGGGGATAAGACGGAAGGGGGGTGTTCTGCTGCAACCCTGCGA